>JAKCPI010009106.1:0-13288 GCA_023213315.1 Euborellia annulipes
CCGAAGGCGGGCAATTTGCTCGCCGAAGGCGAGCAAAGCTCGCCGGCAGGCGAGCTTGGGGGTCCAGGGGGCGAAGCCCTAGCTGCTGGGGTTCGCCGAAGGCGAAACGCGCGGCTAGTATACTATATAAACACACTCATAGAATAATATTGAATATTGAATTTTTAAGAAGGAAAATAACTTTTTTTTAAACCTTTTATAATTATTTTCTAAATTGTTTTTGAATGGTATTCGTCTACCTTGCTTGACAAAAAAGTTTCCTTGAGGGTTAAGGGGGGTTCAGGAGCGACGTCTAAACGTACTTAAAAAAAACTAGACTATTATAAGGAATTTTTCAATGCGGTTTTTTTTAAATGAATTATATTCATAAGAGATTATTGGGACATCGAGCTATGATTTTTTTAATGACTTATTAGAAAATTATCGTAATTAATTTTTTTGTTATCAAGCAAATACAAAAAAACAATCTGTCCCAATAATCTTTAATTTTTTTTTTAATTTAAAAATGAATTTATTGTTATTATTAATCACATATTAATTAAGAAAATTTTAAAGTTAGCTTAGATGATTTATTTAAAATTCAACTGTCAAATTAGTTCAGCATTCTTGCAATAGATGGCAGGCTAGTCTAACAGACGATCGCCTAATGGCCTATATCTGGCCTATATTTATATATTTTTATGCTTTTATAAAAGATACATTATATATAATAACATTTACAAAGTATTTATTGTTAAAAGATCAATGAAAATCAACCAAATGCATTAAATATACCTAGCTACCATTCTGACATCTCTTGGCAAATTTTTGAATTACTTGATTTTTGGGCATACTTTTTATGACACACTACGCCATCTTATCGGGAAAAACATGCGTTACACCTTCACTCCCGAGCCCCCTTAATGAAGAAGATTAGTTAGTTAGATTTGATTTTTGTACGGTAATTATCAATATATGAGAGGCATCTGGCTCTTCTTCTGTCCTCGCCTTATTCCCGCGATGCGGGGTCGGCGACACTCTTGATTTCCCTCCAACCCTATCATGCGACACCTATCACGCGCCACTCGCGTCTTAATTTACCCCTAGCCTTAAGCTATGTTTTTGCTAAGAAATGGAGTTAAAATCGTACCCAGGGCTGTGCGACCAGTCACACCATATTTTTTTATTAAAAAAAAAATTCTTAATTCAATTTTTCTTTGAAATTGAATTTTCCATAAGCAATATATTTTTTAATCATTTTCTCCATGTGATTGAAAAATCATTTGCCAATTATTCCTTTTGTTCATAAATGCCAATAATATTTTTTTTTAAATTTGTAATATTCACAATATGCAGGTTTGAAAAATAATCAAATTGAAATTGTCAAAGGAACATGTTATTTTCACTATTTATTTATTAAAAAGTTTAATAATAACTTTCATCTGTAAATTTTTACACCTCTATAGCTGTGTGAATTTCTCCTTGCGTTGGGTCTTTAGAGAAAAATCCCAAGTATTTGCTACAATTCGTTGATGCAATCGATCTTGTGTACCTTGAGCGAGTTCTTAAACGACTTTGGGGATAAAATATATCTCCTGTGATCAGTCTTGTTTCGATGTGTATGTTTGTACGTGTGAAATGGTGATCACAGAGTTTTTTTTTCGCCACCGCACTGGCATGCAAATCAGCCTCGAAACGACGACAGCATCCTCGGGTGTTATGTTTAGTAAACGGATAGAGAAGGAAGGAAATATTGCATGTTTGCACCTCAAATAAAGCTTTCCATTTGATTTGTAAAATTAGACAAATAAATAAATAAATCTCAACTAAGAAGTTTTTAAAAACTGGAAATTATTTAGATCAGCAATTAAAAGATAAATTCTTTATTGGCGACGTTTCGGTAATCTCTTCACCTTGGCCTTAAGGTGCGCGTCTCGAAAAGTCGTTAGAAAGCTTTTGACTACCGAGTTCCTCTAGGCGGCAAGAGATGGCGTTAGTGTTCCCCATAGGAAAACAGGGGACAAATTGCATTTCATTCTAGACTTTCCAGCTAATTAATTAAAGGCAAAAATAATTATTTTTCACAATGATTACTAATTTAATTATCTACAACTTATAGAGCGCCTTTTTTTTAAATATCTTTTATTTAATGCGATTAATCTAAAAAAAAAAATTTTTTTTCGAAAATCAAAAAAAGGGCTTCTATAAGTTGTAGATATTTTAAATAGCTTTAATTTAAAAAAAATTTGAGGTCGATAGCTTCTAAATTGTGGCCGCTGGAAAGTCCCAAAATTAGCACCCCGAGACGCGCACCTTAAGAAATTATTAGTTAAAAATAGAATTCTTTCATTTTTTATGATAATTTATGAATTTTTTAAGGTCTAGAAGAAGAGATAGTGCTGAAAAATCGCCACTAAAGAATTTGTTTTTTAAGTGCTGATATTATTAATTTTTAATTTTTTTTTTTAAACATTCACACTTTTTTCTCATTCACACTCACACACACATTCACACAGTCTTTTCGGCAACTCAGGCCATTTAAGACTTACAATTAGACGATAACCGTTGTAATTAATATATATATTGGGGGTCCAGGCATTTCTATTTAGGTCATTTGGTATCCAAATGGCTTAAATAAAATCATCGGACTACCTGGGTACGAACTCGCGACGGTTGGTATAGGAGGTAGGCACGCTACCTACTATGCCAAGCCCGGGGTCTATTAATTTTTAATTAATCTTATCATTAATAAAAATTACACATTTTATTTTATTTTCTAAAATAATGAAAATTTTATTAGTCTTTTGAAAAATTCGGGTACTAGTACAGTACTTTACAAATGTGCTTATAGTATTTTTTCATTTTAATAAAAAAAAAAATAAAAAAAAAAACGACCGAGCTTCAGGCGGTCAACCCCGAACTATATTATTAAATTTCTATGACAATTACAAGTGTGTAAGATGGTATCTTGAGTTTAAATATTAATAAAATTTTCGACAGATGGTAAACCGGTAAATAAAATTGAAATAAAAAATAAATACAAAATGTACAGAAATACAAAGGCTTCAGTTTTCTTTAAGATTTTGTGAATCTCCTCGTCCCATGTCGTTTTCGCTGGCGCCGCCTACTCTCTGCAGCCAGGTATCACTTCTCAAGATCAACTGAAGCCTACTTTCCAGGCGCTCAGGCAAACCCTTAAATATCAAATTTCACAGCTCATTGGGGAGGTGTCTTAAGTAAAGACTGAAAGTTGGTGACCTTGAAGTTAACATTTAATAATAAATCTTGAACGTGCCCTCTTTCTCAAAATGTTTTTACTTTCTCTTACCTATGTATATATATATATATATATATATATAAAGAGAAAGTATTGGATTCATGTCAAAAATTCGATGTCGAGATTTTGATGGATCTTCACGTTTTGAGGTCCCCTGAATCCAAAAAAGTGGTTTTCGCGACATGGTCTGTCTGTGGGTGGGTGGGTGGGTGTGTGTTCAATTTTAAGCATGAAGGAATTGAGCTACGAGGTTGAAATTTTATATTTAAGTTAAACACCCCCCGTGACCGGAAAAATAAGCTTTTAATCAAAATCGGCCAAAGAGTACTAGTACTTTACTAATGTACTTTTTCAGTTTTTTTCGATTTTCTCAAAATCTGCTCCAACGATTTTTTTTTATATTCAATAATCAATTATTTTTTAGATGCTCTTTAAAATGTATATTCTCGTTTTGCCATTGAAATCTTCTGAAGACCACTTTACTCTTGTATTTCATAGGGAAGATAGGAGAAATGGTTGCCATAGTAACAAAATATAAATATTTTCCTATACTTATAAATTTTACATCTGAATTCATATGTTCCTTACTGCCAGGAACTAAATATATGTCGACACAAAAAATCTGGTGTGACAAGCACAGTACACAACTTTCGATTACCGAAGGTAAGAGAAAGTTGTGTGCTGTGCGCCAGTCACACCAGATTTTTACTATTCCTTCATTTGGAAAACTGCACAATACCGCCTTTATGCATTTTTCCACGTTACCAGCACATTGGTTATTTTGAGTAAAGAAATTATTTGTATAAGTTTGAGTGAAAAGAGCCAATACATTCTATATTCCACATTTGCTCCGACTTCGTCTCATAAATGGCGGGATATTTAGGTCCAGCGACGATATATAAAAAGCGTCTAAATTCTTTCTTAAATCTTAAAATGCCTCCTTTTAATTTTCGTTCTTTTGGCATTTCTTTAGTCATTTAAAATTCTTCCAAGTTATATTTTATACGACTCCTCTTTTTTTTTCGTCCAGGCATTATATATTAACGAAAATGACTCGTTTCCCGTGTCAAACTTTCCGCCCTTTAGAGGCTGGTCGTTTTGCATTAATGGGCCGGATCCACGCACAGACGGAGATTATGTTTTGGTAAAGGCGAGGCGCCCTTTGACTGGTCGCCCGTGCTCAAGGTGGGGGGGGGATCCTCTCTCTGCCTTTTGGTCTCTTTTACAGTTACAGTTAGCTATTCATGACAAAATTTTGCATTTGGCTCTTTAATTTAATTTAATCAATAAATGAAATGGATATTAAAGAAAAAAAAAAATTATTAAATATAGAGTTTCATTTTAATTACGTAAAGGTTAATCACATAAACGAAATTTCAATTTAAAAAACGTTGATGGGTTTGGATTACATTAATAAAATTTTTTAAATTCTTCAAATTCTATCAATTGCTATTTTATGAAAATTAAAATAATGAATATCCTGAAAAAAGACTTCTTAAACTCTTTTATTGCTTTTTCTGTCCTTGTTTATATACTCTTGTCCCTTATTGAAACTCCGCCAACACAAAAGACAAAAATGACGCATCTACAAGTCTTTGAATAAGCAATTTGAGTTCATTATTCTTTTGTTTGAGTTGCTATCTACTTATTTGTTTCTGTATAAGAACTTATTTTTTAAATGTATTTTTGCATAGCTGATGAAGGCCTACAGATATAGCCGAAACGTCCGCAAATAATAAAAAGAGATTCTTATTTATTTATTTACAAAAAAAAAAAAAATATTTATTTTATTTATTTATTTAAACCACTCACACTTTTTTCCCATTCACACACGCAAACACACAGTCTTCTCAGCAACTTAGGCCATTTAAAACTTTAAACAATACTCGTTATTTGTAAATATATCTATTTGGTATCCAAATGGCTTAAATAAAATCATCGGACTGCATGGGATCCGAACCCTCGACCCTTGGTATACAATGCAGGTGCGCTACCAACTACGCCAAGCCCGAGGGCTCATTTTATTTATTTATAGGATACTCAAAATTACAAAAATTAAATATTTATATACAATAATCACTAGTCTGTCTCTGTGTGTACCATGAGAGAAAAGATGGGGCTACCTGGCATTTGAGCTATGGAGGTAGCCGCATATTGTCCAATATCTTTTCTCTTGATGGATGTCTGTGTGTGTGTCTGTTGTGTACAATTTTAAGCATGAAGGTATTGAACTATGAGGCTGAAATTTTATATTTAAGTTAGACACCCCTTGGAGCGTGAAAATAACCTTTTGAACAAAATCAGTCAAAAAATACTAGTACTTTACTAATGTACTTTTTCAGTTTTTTTCGATTTTCTCAAAATTCGCTCCAACGATTTTGATTAAAAATCAAAAATCAATTATTTTTTAGATGCTATTTAAAATGAATATTCTCATTTTGTCCTCAAAATTGTTTGAAGCACATTTTAATCTTGTACTGTACTTCATAGGAAAGAGGAGAAATGGTAACAAATTATAAATATTTTCTCATACTTATAAATTTTACATCTTGAATTCTAATACATGTCGACTCAAAAAATATGACAAGCACAGAACACAACTTCCGATACCGAAGGTAAGACAAAGTTGTGTGTTGTGCGACCATGCACACCAGATTTTTTTTTTTAATTTTTATTTAAAATGTAGGTATACTAAAAAATGAAAAATTAGCTTAAGGTGGGCGTCTCGAAAAACCGTTAAAACACGATTGACTCGAGGCGGCAAGAGATGGCGTTAGTGTTCCCCCATTGGAATACACGGAACTTGTTCCATTTCATTCTAGACTTTCCAGCTAATTAATTAAAGGCAAAAAATTAATTATTCTTTAACACAATGATTACTAATTTAATTATCTACAACTTATAGAGCTCCTTTTTTTAAAATATCTTTTATTTAATGCGATTAATCTAAAAAAAATAATTTTTTTTTCGAAAATCAAAAAAAGGGCTTCTATTATTTGTAGATATTTTAAATAGCTTTAATTTAAAAAAAAATTTGAGGTCGATAGCTTCAAAATTGTGGCCGCTGGAAAGTCCCAAAATTAGCACCCCGAGACGCGCATAAAATGCATAAAATTGTTAAATATAAAAGCATAGATGCTGATTGAATCTTTAATGGAAAAATGAATAAAATATTTAATGAAATTTCAGGTTTTTATATATAAATGAAATCTATAAAATTCCTTTTTCCCTTCAAAAATTCTCACCTAAACCTGAGGCCTCTCTTTCAGCCACTCAGGAGAATATGTTTTAAAAATCTTTTTCTTAATGTAAAATTTTTGTTAATAAATGGATAGATAATGAACTCGCTCGTCTATCTGAGGATTGCTCATTCTCATTTATAAACTACACTATATTTCCTGCGAACGACAAAACAGAGTGCATCCTCACATGTTGTTTCACAATGGTTTAAATAGAGCCAGCCCATTAACTGTTGGAAACGAATGGACAGCCTACTAAAAGTCCCGTCAAGCTCACTTTTAATTTCGCTAGGCGTTAAATCTTCCGGAGAGAGATATTTTACCGCTAATTTTTTTCCCATGTTTATAAAAAAATTTCTTTTTGATTCTATTTCTTAACACTTTATTTATTTATTTTTCTATCCCTTTTATCCTCTTATTCTATTAGTTTGAATTGTAATAGAGTATTGGGACTAATTCAAACAATCTTTTTATTAAAAATTGTGTTAGTAGGGAAGCTTGGTCCTGAAAAGAAAGTTGGGTCAATAATTTATGGTGGAGAAAATAATAAATAAATGGGCGTAATGTGCAGCGCTTTATAAGAGTGCAACAAAACCACATAAAGGGGCTCAATCATCTGATTGGGGACGTACGAGGAAATGTGGGCCAAATTTTAGACACCCAAACAGTTAAATGTATTGCTGTGGTCTTGGACCTCTAAGTGCCTTTAAGAATGACATACACCAGCGGGATATTCACAAGGCCCGGCCTGATTAGTCACACCTTGAGAAATTCCTCATCGTGTGTGGTAGCGGCCTTGTGGTCCAAAAATCCAGATTGAAATTCAATAATATTTTCCTTAATGTCAGTTTTTCTCTACCCCGACAAGCGTCCTCTCAGCAGTGGGGTAACGCTTTTTAACTGCCCCCCCCTCCCCCGCAACCTTTATTTTGGGCCTCATTATTAGACCTTACAAAAAATATTTTTAAAATACAGTATATCCCTGAACTCTGAGGGCCTGGGCCCTCTCAAAGACAAACTTTCATTAAATTTTCCCGTTTTTACCGGAGCCCTGAGGAGATACAGTTTTTTAGCCCGGCCCGGCCCGTGGGACCCCTAAGGTCCGGGGACCCCCCCCTGCATCGCGGGGTCTGCGGGGGCGTACGTTACGCCACTGCCTCTCAGGCGCCCTCATAAAATGACCTGAGGTCCAGGTTTCGCTTCCAAATAAATCAATCAATCAAATAATAAAATATAATTTTTCCTTGAGGAAAACTTATATGTCTATGCCGAGGTTTCCGTAGAGGAAATCCTTAAGGAAATCGATGAGGCGTTTTTCTTGAGGACGCCCTTCGAGTGAATAGCAGGCTTAAAGGATTCTTTGTGATTGAAATTTGACAATAAAAAATATTAGGGCCCGAAACAAATTTCGCCGAACCGGAATTCGCCCCACCTGGTTGGAAACCAACAAAAAAAAAATTTTTTAAAAAAATTTTTTTTTTTTTTTTTTTTTTTTTTTTTCCCTCCAAAAATATATCCTTAGGATAAAAATTAAAATTTTTAATAAATATATGTTAAAAATTTCTTTCCCCAAACCAAAATGGATGACTATTTTTTGTCAAAAATTTACATGAAATAGGAATATATTTCACTTAAATTTTTATTTTAAAAGCAGTAAAACGAGCTTCTCTCTTTAATGATTTCATATAAAATCTCAAATGATTCTTTGTATAAAATTTTCAATCCTTTTTAGTATTTTATTCCACTTAAACTATTTTAATAAAAAGGAACTCTTTCCGTTATTATTACTTTTATTTCTTCCTTTTTTTAAAAATCGGAATTTTAGATATCCCAACGATATTTTAAGATATATGCATATTTAATTGAGGAATCTGAATTCTACAGACCCCACCCCCACCCCTCCTCCCCTTCCCTCTCGCCCACTTTCTCATGTTCTTTTTGCTTTCCAATTCACTGGTTCTAATTGCCAATTCTAATTTTTTATTCGCAATCATTTTGAATATCATTATAAACATGTCAAAGGCAGACGTGGCCACTAAATATTGGACATTTTAGAAATAATTTAAATAAATTGTTAATCAATGAATTTTCATTCATTAAATATCACAAAGCGTTATTTCTTTCTATAGGAATTTTTTCAAAGATAAATTTTCATTGATAAAATTTATCATATGATTAAAGTCTTTTGAATTGGAAATTAATAGATTAAAAAAAAGTTTTCTATACCCCATAAGCGTTTAAGACAGCGCAGATTAGACATTTTCTTTAAGGGGGTTCAGGAGCGACGTCTAAAAGTACTTTAAAAAAAAAAACTAGACTATTAAAGGGATTTTTCAATGCGGTTTTTTTTAAAACGAATTAAATTCATAAGAGATTATTGGGACATCGAGCTATAATTTTTTTAATGACTTATTAAAAAATTATCGTAATTAATTTTTTTGTTATCAAGCAAATACAAAAAAAAAAAACAATCTGTCGCAATAATCTTTAATCTTTTTTAAATTTAAAAATGAATTTATTGTTATTATTAATCACATATTAATTAAGAAAATTTTAAAATAAGCTTAGATGATTTATTTAAAAATCAAATGTCAAATTAGTTCAGTATTCTTGCAATAGATGGCAGGCTAGTCTAACAGTCGATATAGTATTAGCCTATATCTGGCCTATATTTATATATTTTTATGCTTTTATAAAAGATACATAATATATAATAACATTTTTAAAGTACCTATTTATTATTAAAAGTACCATTTTGACATCTCTTGGCAAATTTTTGAATTACTTGATATTTGGGCATAATTTTAATGACACACAACGCCATCTTAGCGGGAAAAACATGCGTAAAAACACTTCACTCCCGTAACCCCTTAAAGTTTTTTGTTTTGATTATATTATATATAATTTTTTTTGTCAATTGTGCAAGTAACATTAAATATAAATTTTTTTAGGACATATTTCATAAAAAATACTATTAATTATAGCATTTGAAACAATATTCCGTGCTTAACTCAATTTTTAATTTTTTTGGCGCTTGACACACTAATGCATAACAGAGTCCATATATGTATTTGAAATTTAAACTTTTTTTAAGGGTGTGGGGGAGGGGGGTATTAATATACTCTCAACGGCCCCCGTCTACTAGAGAGCAGAGTACGGAAATAATAAAGAAAGGCTAAAAAAAGAAAAGGCCTCATGTACTGTATAAAAAAAGAATTTACGATAAAAATTGATTCCGCCAGGCTTTTTTAATTTAGAAAGTTCTTTTTATATATTTATGATCTAGAAGATATGAGGTCTAAAATAATTCACTTAATTCTACTAGGATTAGCTGAGAATATAATAGACCACAAAGAGAGAGAGAGAGAGAAGAGAAGATAATAAATAATTCCACCTGACTGAGATTATATAAAATTACGACTCCGGCTACCCCCCTCTCTTCTCCTTTCATAGCGTTTTCCTTCCTCCTTGTATCTTTTCTTCCCCTTCAACTAATCGTAACTTATTTTATTTATGAAAAATGTCTATTCTACATGAACAAGAGGAGTCCTCAGTTGAGTGTTTATTGGCAACCTTCTGCCTTTTTGCCGATAACAAAATTAAATAAAGCCAGGCAATTCACTGAGTTTCGATTTATTGTTTCACAAAATCTTTAAAAACAGACGGCATTAAATATCCAGTTTCGATTGAC
Source organism: Euborellia annulipes (assembly GCA_023213315.1). Taxonomy (NCBI): domain Eukaryota; kingdom Metazoa; phylum Arthropoda; class Insecta; order Dermaptera; family Anisolabididae; genus Euborellia; species Euborellia annulipes. Next base: position 10,187 of record JAKCPI010009106.1, read on the forward strand.
GTTTCAATATATGTACGTGGGGTATTAGCCGCTTTCGTAAGAACGTTAAGATTAGCCCATGCCATGACAAGTGAACCAGCAACTTTCTCAACATCTAATAGGATTTTTGTTTCAAATATCCTTTTGTCTTTTCATTTCACCAACCTTCTTTATGCCCTCGGGCCTTGGTGTAGTTGCTAGCGTACTGACCTTGTATACCAAGGGTCGCGGGTTCAATTCCCAGGCAGTCCGATGATTTTATTCAAGTCATTTGGATACCATGGTACTACAGTAATATTTTGTATGAAAATTAATTAAATTATCATCTAATTATAGATAAATAAATAACACAAGGTTAAGTTTCAAAAATTTTATTTTAGCTTATGCGCATTTCGACATAATTGTATCATTGCTCTGAAGTTGACCAAAATGCGCATAAGCTAAAATAAAATCTTTTTAACACTTAACCTTGTGTTATTTATTTAACTATAATTAGAAAATTTAATTGAATTTAAGAATAAAGAATTATATATATCATGTGTTGGTCCATGAGGTAATTATGAAAAACATATAACCAAGTATTTATTAATTTAAATAAGCGAAAAAATGTAGGTACCGCCGGGATTTGCACCACGGATCTTGTCGATTTACGCTCAACACGCCCTACTGTTGGACCACAGTACGCACTCGCTTATTTAAATTATGATAGATCGCTGATTTCAGTCTACTAGAGAAACGCCGCTCAAATCAAGCGTTCAGATTTCTCCGTTACCGAGGCGCGATCTAGATGGACGTTTTGAGAAATTAACTCAATTATGCAATTAATAAATAAAGAATTATATATATCATGTGTTGGTCCATGAGGTAATTATGAAAAACATATAACCAAGTATTTATTAATTTAAATAAGCGAAAAAATGTAGGTACGGCCGGGATCTATCGATTTAGGGATCTATCATAATTTAAATAAGCGAGTGCGTACTGTGGTCCAACGTAGGGCGTGTTGAGCGTAAATCGACAAGATCCGTGGTGCAAATCCCGGCGGTACCTACATTTTTCGCTTATTTAAATTAATAAATACTTGGTTATATGTTTTTCATAATTACCTCATGGACCAACACATGATATATATAATTCTTTATTTATTAATTGCATAATTGAGTTAATTTCTCAAAACGTCCATCTAGATCGCGCCTCGGTAACGGAGAAATCTGAACGCTTGATTTGAGCGGCGTTTCTCTAGTAGACTGAAATCAGCGATCTATCATAATAATAAGCGAGTGCGTACTGTGGTCCAACAGTAGGGCGTGTTGAGCGTAAATCGACAAGATCCGTGGTGCAAATCCCGGCGGTACCTACATTTTCGCTTATTTAATTATAAATATTGGTTATATGAATTTAAGAATGTTTCAATTAGTGCCAACGGTGAATTCTTTGGATTATATACTATTTGTTTTAGGTTGATTCATAATTTTTTTTTTTTTTAAACATCACACTTTTTTCTGATTCACACAGTGGTTTCGGCAACTTAGGTCATTTAAGACTTTTAACGATACTCGTATGTTTAAATATATCTATTGGAGGTCCAGGCATTTCTATTTAAGCCATTTGGTATCCAAATGCCTTAAATAAAATCATCGGACTGCCTGGGGTTCGAACCCGCCACTTTTGTTATACGAGGTTAGCACGCTAACCCCCTACACCAAGCTCCGAGGGCTGATTCATAATTATCCGCCGATTATATTGGAGCGCTTTTTGTTGTTAAAAATTAACCTTTTTTTTCAGAAAGATATTCATCCCTGATCAATTGATGAAAAATGCATGTTGAAAATCTTATTCATATTCGTCATATTACGCTTTACCTCTACGAGAAAGGATCGAAGCAGTGGCGCAACCAGGATTTGCTCCCTGGGGGGTTTTCCGGGGGGGCTGATCTCAAATATTTTTCTGTGAAAAAATTTTTTTCGCAGAACCGAAGTTTTTTTGCCTTGCAGGGAAATTTTTCCAGTCCGTAAAAATATTTTATCTTTTTTTAGAGACGCTAAATTTTTGCCGCCCCGTGGCGGCTTGGCGTTCATTCTCCCTCCCCCTCCCGCCGGCGCCGCCATGCTCTCTCCCTCCATGATCGCAACAATATTAAAGGACAACCTGCATCAACACAAAAATACATTCAAATAAAATTTACTGTTTATTGTTAAAATTAATTTTAAAAAATCTGGTGTGACTGGTCGAACAGCACACAACTTTCTCACCTTCCGGTAATCGAAAGTTGTGTTCTGTCCTACTCACATAGATTTTTTGTCTCGTATATATTTAGTTTCCGACAGTACGGTACATATATGAATTCAAGATATAGAACATAAACGCCCTAGGGCTTGGCATAGTTGGTAGCGCTCCTGCTAGGGCTGGACGGTAATGGATTTCATTACCGACCTCGATAATGAAAAAAAAACCGGTTTTCTCGAAAGTCGGTAAAAATTTTTTACCGCCCGCGGAACCAAAATTTTTCCCCGGCCGGGAAAATATTTTACCTTTTTTTAGAGAGCCAATTTTTTGCCGAAACTTTTTTCCCCGCGGAATGCCAATTTTTGCCGAAACATTTTTTTCCCTCGCGGAACCAAAATTTTCCCCGCCCGGAAAAATATTTTACCTTTTTTTTAGAGAGCAGATTTTTGCCAGAAACATTTTTTTTCTCCCGCGGGGCCAAAATTTTTCCCAGGGCGAAAAAATATTTTACCTTTTTTTAGAGAAGGCAATTTTTTGCCGAAACAATTTTTTTTTTACCCGCGGAACCAAATTTTCCAGATTTTTCCCCGGCCGGAAAAATGTTTTACCTTTTTTAAAGGCAATTTTTTGCCGAAACATTTTTTTTTCCCCCCCCGCGGAACCATTTTTCTAAATTTTCCCCGGCCCCAGATATTTTACCTTTTTTTTAGAGAGCCAATTTTTTGCCGAAACATTTTTTTCTCGCGGAACCAAAATTTTTTACCGCCCGAAAAAATAGGTTTTTACCGACTTTCGAAAAAAAAAGCCGGTTTTTATCGAATTAGAGGTTCGTTACCGCGTTTTCGGTAAAAAATTTTTACCGGTTTTACCGGTAAACCGGTTTACCGTCCAGCCCTA
>JAKCPI010009107.1:0-31482 GCA_023213315.1 Euborellia annulipes
AGTGTCGGAGTGTGTGTGTGTGTGTGTGTGTGTGTGTGGGGCTGGAGATGGCAGGTCTGAAGCGACCCTTGTCTTGTCTCATGGTCTAAATATCTATAGCTCTTGTTCCGAGGATATTGTTCCTTAAAATAGACATCTTTAGAGAAGGGGATCATTTACTGACTGGCCTGTCCCTTATTCTGATGGAATATTTAGAGTTGCGTCGAAATCTCACTACGTTGACAAGCGATTAAATAATTTTTATAAATCCGCTTGTTTAACAAATTTTTGCCCTTCAATCTAGGAGAATTTGAACTCTCCATGCCTATTAATTTCTTTTTATAAATAATCCACTAAAATAATGAACGCTGGAGGGATTTTCAGGCCAATTTATTCCACTATATAGTCGACGTTTCGGAGACCAATCGCCTTCCTTCATCAGGACTAATGCGGTTATTAATAAATTAACCCTCACTGGTCATTCGAGAATGAAATTGATTAATTTATTAATAACCACATTAGTCCTGATGAAGGGAGGTGTTTAGTCTCTCGAAACGTCGACTATATAGGGAAATAAAATTTGGCCTGAAAATACCTCCAGCGTTATCATTTATCGTTTAACTAACTGCACCAGGCTTTCCCAATCATCATTTACTCCTAAAATAAAAAATCATTGTGTGGTTTTATGAAACCACGATGTAAGTGAAACTTTTTCGGATCGTGGGCGTTTAACTGAAAATTTTCAGAAAATTATTCAATTAAGGGTATTAAAATTGAGTTTTTAATCTTAACTTAATAATTGGAAAATGGGAATGATAATGGGAAATCAATAGAGGCATGTTAAAAACTGAGAACAATATTTATTTAGTATTTGAAGATTTGAATCATTTTAAATTATTTTAAAAATTATATTTTATCAATTTAAAAATTGAATAATTAAATCTCACAATTATTTTTTTTATAATTCGTCATATATATTAAATTTCAACTTTCCTATTTTTGTCACGGCTTGTGACGTCATGACTTGTAGCGTCACAGCCTTTGACGTCACGGTTTGTAACGCGACATGCTGATAGAGGAGCGTAAAAAATTTGATGCCATCAAATTAAAGTTTCAAATTAAAGTTTCACTAAGTTTTTTCCTTAAATAAAATGTATCCTTTTTTCTTGTTTTATTGAAAAATATTTTAATTTAACCGGAAGGCGATGATTTTATTTGGATAAAGTTGGATTATATATAAAAAATTTGATATTCTTACTAAGGACTTTGACTATACTTTAATAAAACGTATTTTTATTAATTTTTCCTTGTCAATAAAAAAAAATATACGTTTACAAAATAAATTTTCCTTTTCAAAAGAAAACTTTCCATTTGGTAAATTTCTATTCCCAGCTGGTCTCAAGATAACATATTCGATCGACTCTTTGCAAGTGCACACCAATAAAGTGATAAGGGCTTTAATCTGACTTGTCTAAAAAAAATTTCCTCCTGCCCTTATCTCGATGTTTTGCTAACAGAGCTATGAATGATAACGCGTGTTCAAAATATAGAAAAATCTTCCATTTCTTTTTTTTTCACATTTAAATTTCAAATTTCATTTCTTTCCTTTTCCTTCTGTTATTTTTTTTTTTTATCCCAGCTCATTGAAATAATGTTTTAAAATTATGATAATGAAAAAATATTTATCATAGAGTGGAAGGATTTCAATCAAATAAATTGGAATATTATTCTGCTTTAATTTTGTCAGAACGGAATATTATACCAATTTTATTTTATGGGTTTTTGTTTTTGTTGCTGTGCTGACGCAACCACATTGTAACAAATTTGCCTCAACAGAGACTTTCTAATACATGAACCTTACTTTTCTATAATTGTCAGATTTAATATTTTTTGTTCTGTGGTTGGTAAAACAAAACGCCATAAAACGGTCACTTTTTGTTTGAAAATTTTCAAGAGATTTTAATTGAATCAGTGATTGGATGGGACTAGTTGATTGTCAGTTTAAATGTTTCACTTTTAATAGTTAAAATATTTTTAATTTTATAAGCTAAAATTATGAGATTACGAGATTATTGACCTTTTGGATACTTATCATGAAATGGAAGTCAACAAAATTTAGAAAAATCTCGACATCGAATTTTTGACATGATCACAATACTCTTTCTTTCTATATATTACATATATAAGTAAGAGAAAGTAAAAATTGGCAAATGTCTGACTCATCGAAGTTCTTTGCAACTACTCAGATTCACATCTCTATATCTCCATGGGCGTAAGTAGAGTGGTGCCGGGAAGCCCCCCCCTCCCCAGAAAGCTCGTGGCCCGCCCAGAAAGCTCCCTGCCCCAAGAAAAATTGAGAAAATATGGGGATTTCCAGGCCGCTGGTCCCATGCCCCCCCAGCCAAATGCTCTGGTTACGCCCATGTATATCTCTCCCTCTTTAATGTCCTTTTTCTTATGTGTAATCTTTAGAAGGTAATCACTTAGATCAGCGGTTCCCAACCGGATCGTATATACACAGGGACTCAGCGTTTTTTTTTTTTACGGAAAAAGTGGGTCGCACATCAAAAAGGTTGGGGACCACTGACTTAGACTGTAAAATTAACACTTAATTGCCATATTATAATAAATAAAATCACTTCAACTTTACAAATTTTTGTTTTTGCGTTTCACTGTAATAAATTTAAAATAATAAAATATCATTCAAACTAGCAATTTTTTCCTAATTTCGCTAATTTAAAGGCGTATTCTGTACTTGTTTGTCAGAATATAAAAACAAATCAAATTTTTAAGTATTAATTTTTAAAATTTTACAATAAAAATAAATTTTTTTTTTACCCCCTTTACCCCTCCCCTGCCCTTTGATAGAGAGTATGTCAGTCTATTCATTTTCCTAGAATACATAATATGATTAAATATTTATTATTCATATATCCAAAAAAATAAGGGTGGCCGCCGGGAGTCGAACCACGGATCCTCCGATTTGTATTGACCAGAGCACGACATTCGGATATATGAAGTTCATATATGAACTCAGTTGGAAAGCAAATAAATATTTAATTGTATAAATTTCGCGGCTCACAAACGCGATGTATATAATATCTTAAATAGGTCTTAAAACAATTTATTTATTTAAATTTGATTAATGTAAAATGTCAAGAAAAATAAAGACATCTATTATTATTATTATTATATTAATATCTTAAATATTATATATAATTTCTTATTTATTAATACATAATATGTATTTTTTAAATAATAAGATTTTATTCTAGTATTATGTATGTGAAGTTTTTTTTATTTTTTTTTTTATTTTTAATATTTTTAAAAGGTGTACTTGATTAATATCGATGATTTTCGATCGAAAAAGTTTGCTAGTTGACTAGATGTGGAGCAATCAGCCCTAAGATGGTCTAAAATTTGTTTACGCAATACTGTACTTGAATGGCTCCTAAAGTTTTGAGTTGATTTCCATCTAAGCTCTTAGATTGCAGAAATCGATCCACAAGATCCTTGGTTAAGAATCCTCAAAGCCCTAAAAGAATATCTCCTGGTAACGGACCAACTTGACTATATTCTAAGGATTTTTATCCAAAGCACCCGGTCGGTGTACCCAAGATAACTTTCATACTTTTCAATATAAAAAAAAGATATTAGTTAAAATTTAACATAAAAGTGAAAAGAGTAAAAACCTTTGAAAACATGTTGAGAGTGATTCATGAATTCAAGTTGTAACTTGAATGTCTGTTATCGCATCGCATTAACGATACAAGTAGCAAGCAGATTGATCTTGCAGGTCTCTCTCTCTCCACGTTTTACCCTTTTGACCTGCTCCCTTTTCGAAGGGGGGAGGGGGAGGAAAGCACGTCCAAAAGTGAGGCCCAAAGGGCCTCAGGGTCTCTTCGATGCTAATGAGATGCACGTGAATAGCAAGGGCGGCCAGCTGACATGCCCAATTAGCTTCACTCATACCAGAACAAAAGACGTAAGCGAAATGTTAACCCCTCCTATCCTCTCTCTATCCCTCCTATGATAAAAATTTTATATTCCTTGGATATATATGGACCCTGTTATGCAAATGTGTGTCAAAGACCAGACATCGAGTTTTGAGAAAATCAACATTAAAGTTTTTCTGATTTAAATTGTTTTGATTAGATTATATATCATTTTTTTGTCAATTGTGCAAGTAAATACTGTAATTATGGCAGATATTCATAAATTATCTCTAAAATTACGACTAATTTAGAGAATAAACAATCAAATGTAAAAAATTATTTTTGCAAAATTCTCTAACAACTGTAAGTCCAATATATATTTGTAAAAATGCTTCTTTTAAGTCCTTTAATGGTTATATTTAATACTAATAGCATAGAAACGTCTTTATCAAAATTACATTAATAAATTTTAAATAGTATTAATGTTTTAAAATAAATACAAAGTATTAACAAAATTTTCTCATCAATTAATTCCTGAATGGAAGTGAACATGGCAACAGTAAATCAAAATTATAATGAAATTGACTTAGGCTCTATTCACACGGGGATACTCAAATCTCCGAGCAACTAGGATACTGGGTAGCGAAGCGACTCGACATGTATAATCCAATGGCGCCATTCACACGGGGAAACTCCAGTCGCCGATACTCGGCGACTGCGCGACTCATTTGCCAAGAGACTGGACATGCAGGTCTCCAAGCTACTCAGTCGCCTGGTTTCCTCGATACTTTCCAAAAAAAAATGCGCGAAAAAGAAACAAATCTGAAGCTAGTGGAGGAAATTGAACAATTTTGATTGAGTGGGAAGAGAGGGTAAATGTTTTACATAAAAAAAATTTTAGAATTTTAAAATTTTAATGTTTAGCAAAAATAAAGATAAAAAAATTGAGAAATAACCCAAAATATTTATTTGTTTAAAATTATTTATTAATTGTAAACAAATAATCGAGTGTTTTATTTTATTTATTTATTTTTTTTTTTATAGCAAAGTTTTTTTTTTTTTAATTTAAGGTCTTGGAGGCCATATTTATTCAAATTGAAAAAAGCAAGTTAACCAAATACAAACTATACAAAATTTTATTAACAATACCAGAGTAATTATTAAGAATAACTTTTTGTCCCTTCAAATATTGATGTTTAAAATTTGGAGGGAACTGAGTATGTTGATAGGATACTCGCGATTTAAGTAGCGGCCGTGTGAATATGACAGGCAACTACAGTCTCGAAGCTACCAGTCTCGAGTCTACTAGTCGACAAGTATCCGAGATTTGAGTATCCCCGTGTGAATAGAGCCTTAATATTATTTATTTTGTTGTCTTTTCGAAATCGCTCTGATCCTCATTTTCATTATCAGGAATAATATCAAAAAATTAAATTTTGACATCTACGAATTCATTTCTCATTTTTCAAAAAAAAGTATTTTGGTTTATTTAAGGTAAACAATATATAATATAGGTTAAATGAGTTTTTATTGGTTGTTAACATCATAAAAAACAACAACGTGTTAGGTACATAAATCATTTTTGCAAAATGAAAATCCTGCATTGAAATATTGTAAAAATAATTTTATGCTTTTATATTAAATATAAATTTTTTTAGGACATATTTCATAAAAAATACTATTAATTAAAGCATTTGAAACAATATTCCGTGCTTAACTCAATTTTGAATTTTTTTGGCCCTTGACACACATTTGCATAACAGGGTCCATATATATCAAAATCAACATGCGAGTATCTTTTGTTATAAATACTAAACTATAGAGAGGCATAGTTGAAATTAAATTGTGACGAGTTCAATTATTTTAGTGTAGAAAACCCTTTCAGGTTTTTTTTAAAAGAGAAAGAAGAGAATAAAATGGCAGGCCCAATTGGATAACTTCTAATTCTATAGTAGAGAAAATAAAAGTTGAAAGCAATCCGAATGGAATTTTTTTATAGTTAAGCCACGTGCTTTGTAAGAAAAAAAAACACTGCCTTTAGTTGAAACGATTGAAATTACAAAAAAAAAAAAAAAAAAAAAAAAAATGTGAAATAAATCACTTAGAGAAAAAAATATTTAACTAGTGTAATTTAATGTTGTGCACTCGTATTTTATGGAGAAATTTATCTCCGACCTCCCCCTGTAAGTAGAATTGAAAAAATAAATTTAAAATAAGTCTTTTATTTATTTTTTAAGCTTAAAGTTGTAGCTTTTGTCTTTTTTAATTTTAAATTAATTCAAAAGACAAGAAAAAAGGCAGTCAATTACAATTATATAATACTTTATTCAGAAGGCGGACCACTAACATCCCATTAAGCAACGCCAAGCAGTGCTGAAATTGGGATAGGTGGCTCCCGAAAAAAACTCCTAAACGCCTGGCGGAAGCCAGCCCAAATAATTATAATATCGTAAACTCTAAATGACCGCCTCTGTAGCCGAAGAGTATAAAAAAAATGTGAAATTTTGAATTTTAAATATGAAACAATTTTGAATTTTAAACATGAAATATAAGTAAGTAAAAAATAAATGATATCGCTACATCTTGTTGGTTCCAAATCGGAGTTTGATTGCGTACAAGATCGATAAACCTATATCAAAGTATTTTTCCTCCATGTTCTATGGAATCCGCTAGGCCAGCGGTTCCCAACCCGTGGGCCGTGGTCTGTTTGTAACTGGGCCGCGGAAGCAGTGGCGTCATTTGGGGGGGGGGGTCATTTGCCCCCCAAGGGCTCTGATTTTTATAAAATTTTATATTATTCTAAATAAAATACTCCAAAATACAGCTACGGGTATACAAACTGTACAAAATTAAACAATTAATTAAATTAAATGTTTTGGCCAAATTTGAGTACCCATTTGTAAGTAAATTTTATGAAAAAAAATGTTTGCCCCCCCCCCCCAAGAAAAAGTTAAAATGACGCCACTGCGCGGAAGTCTAAGGAAAGATAAAAATTATATATATTTATATAAAATCATATAGTAAAAGAATTAGATTTTTGGTTTCACTGTGGTTTATTTGTAAAAATTACAACGTTTCGGCCACTCATTCTGGGGCCTTCTTCAGGTACAATTCAGCTAATATTACAAAGGTTGTTACATCTGTGACAATCTCAATTGAATTAGTTGAGAAAACAAGATGGCTGCCGTCTCTCGATATGCACACCATCTACACATCAGCGATCGCAGCGCCCCTACACGAAATTCAAATATTGTATTTTTAAAAATATATTAGTATTAGGAACCGACCGAATATTCGGTTTCGGTTACGGTTTCGGCCAGTTTCGGCCAAAAATCATGGTTTCGGCCGTAGTTTCGGTTTCGGCCAAAAAGTGGCCGAACCTTTCGGCCGGCCGAAACCAGAGTCTGAAAAATGGGATGAGACTCGCATGCAAAAAAAAAAAAAAGGTCAAATAATTTGCACTTGAGGGAGAAAAAAATTTAGTCTCCCTAAAAAAGGTAAAATGATTTTCACGGGAGGGAAAAAAAAATTCAAAAAAATTAAAAGGTAAAATGAAAAAATTTTTTATAGGAAATACAAGTTTCGGTTTCGGTTACGGTTTCGGCCGAAACTAAGGTTGAGGCCGAATATTCGGTTTCGGTTTCGGCTGAAAATCTTGTTTCGGTCGGACCCTAATTAGTATACACTCTCTAAAATGTACAAAAAAAAAAAAAAAAATAAAATCATATATATATATAAGCTTATACACTGGGCCTCAGCGTTTTTTTTTTTTTACGAAAAAAGTGAGCCACACATCAAAAAAGGTTGGGAACCACTGCGCTGGGCAACTAGTTTTTTTTTTTAACACTCACACTTTTTTCCCATTCACACTCACATACACACAGTCTTTTCGGCAACTTAGGCTATATAAGACTTTGACGATATCCGTTATTGATTAATATACATATTGGAGTTCCAGGCATTCTTATTTCCGCCATTTGGTATCCAAATGGTTTAAATAAAATCATCGGACTACCTGGGATCCGAACCCGCGACTTTTGGTATACGAGGTTAGCACGCTAGCCCCTACACCAAGCCCGTGGGCGGCTAGGCAACTAGTTGATTCGTGTGAAAGTCCAATTGCTCGTAGTGCATTTTTAGTTGAATTGAGTTGATTCAACCAGTGGGGAGAAGAACACAAGTATGTCTGGCGAGAATCCGCCAGGCGGAAAAGTTGACTGCGTGTGAAAGGGGGCATTCATTTTCTACAGACGTTGCACCCCCGTTGCATTTGGCCGGTCAACTAGTGTAATCAACTAGTTGCCTCGTGTCAAAACAGCTTTAGAGATAATTAATTAAAATACAATGTTAAAATAAAAAATTTTAATTTTAATATAATTGAGTAAGAATTCAAAATACCTAGTGTACGTTTAGCCGTTCCGGGGAGGGGAGGTTCCATAGTCCCTCCCTCTAGGATCGCAGCACTTCATAAATATTAATATCCACTAGGCATGAGAAAGTAAAACTTATCAGTATTCTCTGGAGAGAGGGGTCAATCAAATTCCATTTCCCTATCAATTACCCCATCCCTTGTTTTCATTAAGTATAAACAAATAGAAATTAAATCATGTCCCGATATTTATTACTCAGAAAGTAAATAATTAAATTTTCCATTAGCTTGAAAATTGAAAATAATGTAAATATGTCGGGGTCAGTTTGTTTAATAAAAATCTATCAGAAATCTATACATAGGTAAATAAACTTCATTTGATCATCAATGGGTAAATAATAGGCTAATCTAAGCCTAAGAATCAAGTTTTTTACTTTCTCTTAACTATGTATATATGTAATATATATATAGAGAGAAAGTATTGGATTCATGTCAAAAATTCGATGTCCAGATTTTGATGGATCTTCACGTTTTGAGGTCCCCTGAATCCAAAAAAGTGATTTTCGCGACATGGTCTGTCTGTGTGTGTGTGTTCACTTTTAAGCATGAAGGAATTGAGCTATGAGGCTGAAATTTTATATTTAAGTTAAACACCCCCCGGGACCGGAAAAATAAGCTTTTAATCAAAATCGGCCAAAGAGTACTAGTACTTTACTTTACTGATGTACTTTTTCAGTTTTTTTCGATTTTCTCTAAATTCGCTCTAACGATTTTGATTAAAATTCAAAAATCAATTATTTTTTAGATGCTCTTTCAAATGTATATTCTCATTTTGCGATTGAAATCTTCTGAAGACCACTTTACTCTTGTATTTCATAGGGAAGATAGGAGAAATGGTTGCCATGGTTACAAAATATAAATATTTTCCCATACTTATAAATTTTACATCTGAATTCAAATATTCCCTACTGCCGGTAACTAAATACATGTCGACACAAAAAATCTGGTGTGACAAGCACAGTACACAACTTTCGATTACCGAAGGTAAGAGGTAGTCACCATAGGCGCCGGAACTGGGGGGGGCAAGGGTACATTGCCCCCCCCCTGGCATCCTCTAGGGGGGACAGAGGGGGGCAAAATTTCTTCTTTTATTTCATTTATTTTTAAAAATGATATATTTTTACTCTTGAAAAATAAAATCTAAATTAAAAAAAATTAAAAGAGTAAAATTCATTTTTTTCCAGATTTTTTCAAAAATTTTTGATAAAATCACTAACAAATTTTTTAAAATTTTAATTTTATTAAAATTGTGATTTTATTTAAAATTTTTAAAGTTTTATAGTAGATTTGTTTTTGTTTTAGTTTTATACTATTTGAACATGTTAAATTATTTTAATTTTCTAAAAAAAAATTTTTTGCCCCCCCTGATTCAAATTCGTTCCGGCGCCCCTGGTAGTCACACCAGATTTTTTTCTATACTGGTCTCATGCTAGTGACACAGCTAATCCACGAAAAGTGTATATTTTATTATAATTACTTTTAAAACTCTATATTTCATAGTACTTATTTGAATTTCTTCAGGGGCGTATATAGAAATTTTTTTCGGGGGGGGGGGGCCCGAACTCAAAAATTTTTCTGAGGAAATTTTTTTTTTTTAAGAAACTATACTTTTTTTCACACGAAATTTTTTGAGAAACATTTTTTCTATTGCGGAACCAGAGTTATCCATCCTGCGGAAAAATTTGTTGCGCTGATATCTGTATATCCCTATATATGTATATGTGTTTGGGAGATTTCGGGGGGGCCCGGGCCCCCTCGGCCCCCCCCCTTAAATACGCCCCCTGAATTTCTTATTATCTAGTCATTTTATGACATTTTTACTTTCTCTTACCTATGTATATATGTAATATATATATAGAGAGAAAGTATTGGATTCATGTCAAAAATTCGATGTCGAGATTTTGATGGATCTTCACGTTTTGAGGTCCCCTGAATCCAAAAAAGTGGTTTTCGCGACATGGTCTGTCTGTGGGTGGGTGGGTGGGTGTGTGTCAAATTTTAAGCATGAAGGAATTGAGCTATGAGGCTGAAATTTTATATTTAAGTTAAACATCCCCCGTGACCGGAAAAATAAGCTTTTAATCAAAATCGGCCAAAGAGTACTAGTACTTTACTGATGTACTTTTTCAGTTTTTTTCGATTTTCTCAAAATTCGCTCTAACGATTTTGATTAAAATTCAAAAATCAATTATTTTTTAGATGCTCTTTCAAATGTATATTCTCGTTTTGCCCTCAAAATTGTTTGAAGCACACTTTACTCTTGTGCTTCATAGGAAAGATAGGAGAAATGGTTGCCATGGTAACAAAATATAAATATTTTCCCATACTTATAAATTTTACATCTGAATTCAAATATTCCCTACTGCCGGGAACTAAATACATGTCGACACAAAAAATCTGGTGTGACAAGCACAGTACACAACTTTCGATTACCGAAGGTAAGAGAAAGTTGTGTGCTGTGCGCCAGTCACACCAGATTTTTCTTAAATCTATTTACAAATTTATTGTAGCTTCTTAAGTTGTATAAAATTAAATAACAAATTTAATTTTTACTAACTAGCTAGAGCTTTGTTTGAGTATTTTTTTTTAATTTTCCCTCTCGGCTGCTGAGGCCATTTAGGGATTAAATGTAGAGGAAGTTCGGATATTATGGTATACTCGGGTAATATGGAATACCAGCAATACTCGGCCCCCTTAGGTGCTACACTCTATCTGATGTCCATCGGAGTCCTCGCCTTTGAGAGGTAGTTGTCGTTTTCCCGCCAGAGCAATTGGTTAACTTTCAGAGAAAGAATTGTTTTTTCTGAACGTCTGATTTTTTTCGCGGTAGGTTTTTGTGAAACACTGTGTGCTTATTATAATGACTTATTTGGTAGAAAGCTGTTGTTAATACCTATAGAAGAGTTGAATTTGTTAATACAGTAGAGTGATTCTCGCAAACTGATTTTCACCATGAAAATGAGAGAGGTGCCATCATTGTCTAAAATGGCGAGTCGGCTAATAAGGAATACAAAATATATATGGAATATAAAATAAATATTTTCAATATTCTTTATAAATTTAACATAATGTAAACAAACTTAACAAGTGATTTGGTGAAAAATTGCAAATAAAGGATTTGTTTTTTCCCCGGGAGCTCTTCAAATGAATCCATTTCAAAGAATATAAAATATTTTTTTTACAATTTCTAAAAGTATATAAACTTTTAACACCATATTTCTCTCTAAATATTCCTCTTTATTTATAATTTTTTGGAATTTCAGAAGGGTGGTTTGAACCTCTATTTCCCTCTCTTGCCTACCCCCTCCAGTATAGCAGGTTATTTAGTTGAGAGAGTCTTGCAAATGCAAAAATTTCAATGTCGAGATGTTTATAAATTTATAAAGGGCTAAGATGATTTATAACTACTACTATTCTTATTTAAACTTTGCATTTAAATTCGTAAATTCTATTATTAAAATACGCGTATACACACATCTGACATTGATTTATAAACGAAAATTTTGTATTCGATCACACTTCTCTTCTATTCTCTTATCTATTAAATTTAATCATTAAAATTTATAACTTGATTATCTCTCTGCACCAATGCGAATATTTTCGGACTCGACTAATGAAAATTTAAACTCATTCCCCAAACACTTTGCTGAGGGCATTGATGCGACATTAAAACAATCCAGGCAGTCAGAAGATTTTATTTAAGCCATTTTTAAAATAAGCTTAGATGATTTATTTAAAAAATCAACTGTCAAATTAGTTCAGCATTCTTGCAATAGATGGCAGGCTAGTCTAACAGCCGATATAGTATTAGCCTATATCTGGCCTATATTTATATATTTATATTATTTTATAAAAGATACATAATATATAATAACATTTATAAAGTATTTATTGTTAAAAGATCAATGAAAATCAACCAAATGCATTAAATATTAAAGACTGTGTGAATGGGAGTAGGAGTGGGAAAAAAGTGAGTGTTAAAAAAAAAACGGCAACAAGCAACGTCACTCTAGTAAAATGGAGAATTTAATCTTTCAAAATTAAAGACATCCATTGTGATTTCTCCTTTTATCTTCTTAAATTTAGTAAATTACGTTTATTATGAAATTATAATTACGAACAAATGAAATAAGAAACAAATTTCTTGTCGTGATCCAAGGGTAACAATTTTATTAAATTAACAATAAATTTATTTAGATGTGCTATGGCCGACGTGCTGGCTGAGGGAATAATAAAAAAAAAAAAATTATATCTTGAATTCTAATATATCGGCGGAAACTAAATATATGTCGACACAAAAAATCTGTTGTGACAAGCACAGAACACAACTTTCTCTTACCGAAGGTTTGAGGGAAAGTGCGACCAATCACACCAGATTTTGATAATTCATTTCTAGGGAGGATGTGCTGCCCTACTGTTTGGAAGTGATTTACTTATAATTTTTTATTGGATTTCTTTTTATAAATAATTATATAGTAAAGAATTTATAACTAAATAAATTAGATAGGTATCTAGTAATTTAAGGCACGTGGGTTTGAGTCTACCTGATATCTATTCTAGAACTCGTAAACTTAAACTAACTTCACTTTAAGCTAAAATAGCCAATAATAATGGTGAAATTCTATTTCTAGTAACACGAATTATAGAATTGGGGTAAATTAGTCTATCGGTTATAGTTGTGGCTGGTATACAGAGGAGCTTTAACGATCTAAACTATTTAATTGAATTTCAGGTGAGCAATTGTGGAGAAGAGACTTGATTCTCTTGTATCGATATCCATCTGCCGGTCTTAGGGAGAAAGCATTTAGCTGTTTGAGGTGCCTCAATGGGCTCGATTTAATTTTACAAAGGCAAATGGACATTATTGTATAAACATAATTCCCTAAACAACGATGGACTTGACAAGAGATGGAAAATGGTGCGTATATTCATCATAATTAGACCTCTTAAGACAGAGGAGTTATTCAACCCGCTAAACTTTTTCTTGCATGCCTCCCTACCCGGCTACTATACACACATGATTTGTAAGACGTTATCACGTCAAAAAGTGTTATACAAAAGTTGTAGATCTATAAAAAAATGCTTAAAATATCATCTATCAGTTTTTTATATACGGCTAACGGTTTTCGAGAAAATCACTTATTTTTGCTACAAATCCAGATCAGATGCTGAACAAAGGACTTTGATTCAACACTTTAGAACGTCTTGTAGACATCACATCACAATGTATCAATAATATTATTGAAGATTAAATAAATATTCGTTGATAGTTTGGGCTGGAAGTTGAAATTAAATAGGAGAAGAAAACCAGCGCCTCTTTTTCCACCATACAAACTATTTATTTGCAAATATTTCGGGTTGCCGTACGCCACCCATCATCAGTGCAGCAACTATATAAAGATAACAAAATACAATATAAATATAAAATAAAATAAAATTATTATACAGAAAATATTTCAAAAATTGGCTTACATTGTTTTGGTGGTGGATGTCGTCTATATTTTTGCCTCTGTTTGTGTAAATGCTTGTATAAATGAATAAATAAATAATTTACGAAAAACGAACAACAGAAATAGTAAGTGCTTCAGATTGTAAGTGACAATCGCCAGGTTCCAGACAAAAAAGCGACTTGATCTCTGCGTCAAGATTTTCAAAAAAAAAAATCTGGTGTGATGGCGCACAGCACACAACTTTCTCTTACCTTCGGTAATCGAAAGTTGTGTTCTGTGCTTGTCACACCAGATTTTTTGTGTCGACATGTATTTAGTTTCCGACAGTAGGGTACAATTGAATTCAAGATGTAAAATTTATAAGTATGGGAAAATATTTATATTGTGATACCATGGCAACCATTTCTCCTATCTTTTCTATGGAGTACAAGAGTAAAGTGGTCTTCAGAAGATTTCAATCACAAAATGAGAATATACATTTTATAGAGAATCTAAAAAATAATTGATTTTTGAATTAAAAAAAAAATCGTTGGAGCAAATTTTGAGAAAATCGAAAAAAACTGAAAAAGTGAATCAGTAAAGTGCTAGTACTTTTTGGTCGATTTTGTTCAAAAGCTTCGTGTCACGTCCCATGGGGGTGCCTAACTTAAATATAAAATTTCAACCTCCTGGCTCTTTTCGTTCTTGAGATATTTTGTTCACAGACACACAGACACACACACACACACACACACAGACAGACCATGTCGCGAAAACCACTTTTTTGGATTCAGGGGACCTCAAAACGTGAAGATCCATCAAAATCTCGACATCGAATTTTTGACATGAATCCAATACTTTCTCTCTATATATATATTACATATATACATAGGTAAGAGAAAGTAAAAAAAATAAATTTTCACGTTTTTCTCCAAAACCGTTAGTTGTACATAAAAAAAAAACAGATAGACGATAGGCCTATTATAAGCATTTTTAAGCATCTACAACTTTTGTATAATACTTTTTTTGCAGATAATTAATATTTCGCAAGATAAAAATTAAAATAGATTTTGTCTGTGATTTTATGATTTTTTTTTCAAGGCTCTTGGGGCACCCTTTCCCTTTGTCCGATTAACCTGAAATTTTACACAGATTATTTTTTCATGCAATGGCACCAAACCAGGGGGTAGCGAAAAAAAACTTTGAAAAATAAGAGGCACCCTAATGCAAGATAGTGAATATATCGTTTTACGATAGTAAATTTGCGAGATGAGATTGTGTTTACGATTGGACAAATTCTGATTCTTATTATTTATATATTTTACAGTGGCGTCATTTGGGGGTGGGCAGGGGCACTCCCCCCCCCCCCAAGGGCTCTGATTTTTATAAAATTTTATATTATTCTAAATAAAATACTCCAAAATACACCTACGAGTATACAAACTGTACAAAATTAAACAATTAATTAAATTAAATATCTTTTGGCCAAATTTGAGTACCCATTTGTAAGTAAATTTTAAGAAAAAAAAATGTTTGCCCCCCCCCCCCCAAGAAAAAGTTGAAATGACGCCACTGTTATTTTAATTCCGGATTTACAATATATTAGCGTTAAAAATTAACTTTTATATGATTAAAACAATAATATTATTTTTTTCTGTCCTTAGGAGATTATCCGGGCTCCTCTGCCCTCAAAATTAATAGATGATTTGATCATAAAAAATTTAATTTTGAACCGGAACTTCTCAAACAGATCGTGACAGAGAGACGAACATTAGCGAATTATTGTATCCTACATCAATGAAAAAGTTTGAGTCTCGGGTGGTAAAAAAAAAAACAGCAATAGACTAATTCTAAAATAGTTTGATATAAATGTATAAAATATTTTATATAATTCTCAATCAATTTTAAACAATAAAGAAGCCATCATTCTTTTAAATGCAATCTGATTTTCGTTATTGATCATTCAATATTTGGAAGCTTTTGGGTCGTTAATAAAAATAAAGCAAGTTACTTCTAGTCTGGTCGTTACATTTGATGACATCATAAATTTCCATTAGAATGCAATTATGTCCCCTAGCTGGCAAAATAGAAACAGACAGACATGTGGAGAATTTCATTTATTTTGTTAAGGGCTTATTGAAACTAATTTCAGAGCTCTATTCTGGAAAATGTTCATTAAAGGTCATTTATAAAAGAATCCTCCTTTCTCTATCTATAGGTTTATAACCAGGTGAGCAAACTCAAAGCAAACAAAATTTCTCCTTTTACGGAATATAAATGTATGAATTTCTTGTTAATTAAAATCTGGTGTAAAAAAAAATGAACTTAGGTCTGTTTGTCTCCTTGTATATTCAACCAATAGAAATTTTGAATTTGTTTAAAGCGAACCTTTTAAAGATTAGGCCTACAGTAAAATTATTCTTGTTCCAAACTTTATTTAAAACAATTACTTTCTGAGTTATTTATTAATTTTTTAAGTTACGATTTTCCCAAGAAGAAATATTGCATTTATATTGAGAAGATATATACAAGTATAAGGCCATTTTGGTTCAAATACATTTCGGGGTGCTAAATAAAATCATTAAAACGTAAAATTACTAGCCTACAGAATTAAGTTTTTTTTTTTATATAAAGAACTTTTTCTATATTAAGATCGTGTCCTTATTTTCCTAAATTAATAGAGAGTTATAAAAATTTCAGTGATCTGTCAAAAAGGCGAAACCCTAACTTCTAGCACCAGAAGAGGAGATCTCATGTATTGTTTTTTGTGTTTCTAAAATCTAAAATAAATATTTCTCGAGTGTGGAAGTGTGGAATCTCAATTGTAATTAATATCTTAATGGACAAGAATGGCAGGAGGTGGCAGCCAGGAAGGAGCGTTTCCAAAACAATGAAACTTCCAGATATTCTCGACATTCCGGTCTAAATTTATTTGACTATCATCAGGCAATCAAGAGTTGTTATATGTAAATTTATATAAATAAATATATATATAATTTGTAAATAAATTTTAAGAAAAAAAAAGTTTGCCCCTCCCCCCGAAGGAAAAGTTGAAATGACGCCACTGTGGGTGACTACAACTTCACCAACTATTAAAAAAATGTTTATAGGTAAATAATGTTTTAATAATGTTTTATGAAGGTGTTAAATGATAAATTTCGTTCAAATAATAATTATTAACTGACTATATTTACCGCCGCGGGCATGTCGATTTGAACTCAACCCGCCCTATCACTAAAACACAGACATGAACTCAGCTATTTGAATTTTGGAGTTTTTTTGACTTTCACTGTTGTTATCATTAGTAAAAGAATTTGATTTTCGGTTTCCCTGTGGTTTATTTGTAAAATTTACTACGTTTCGGCCACTCATTCTGTTACCTTCTTCAGGTACAATTCAGCTAAGTTTATAAAGGTTGTTACATCTGTGACAATCTCAATTGAATTGGTTGAGAAAAAACAAGATGGATTTGAATTTAGTGTCAGATTGTATGTAGGGGCGCTGCTATCGCTCATGTGCAGATGGCGTGCATATCGAGATGCGGCAGCCATCTTGTTTTTTCTCAGCCAATTCAATTGAGATTGTCACAGATGTAACAACCTTTATAATCTTAGCTGAATTGTACCTGAAGAAGGCCACAGAATGAGTGGCCGAAACGTAAATTTTACAAATAAACCACAGTTAATGAAATTCTTTTACTCAGCTATTTGAGTTTATTATCATTTATTAAAAAAAAAACAAGTTGATCAGAATACAAAACAAATTTATTCATATTCTTATTTGAACTTTTTTCCTAGTGAATTGTTACAAATGGCGTTGACTGTTTATTTAATAACTTAATTTCATTTTATTTTTATTTAATTTAAGCGCAACACTTATTTTGTAAATTCGTTTTGTTCTAGTCGTAGTAATGAGTTTTGGTGTGTGTGTGTGTGTGTTGTTTTGCTTACTCAGGGGTCTGTTTATATTCCACCCTATTCTATTCGAGGGTAAAATTCGAAATCATTCGAGTCCTCGATTGCTTGTGATTTGCATTCTAGTCATTGGCGCCGTATCTATTTGGACGTGTATGTGCACGTTTATGTGTGAGTGTAAATAGACGCCCCTTGTGGGGGATGAATTCACCCTTTTGTTACGCTTTCATTAGTAAAGAAGGTGCGGGTCGGCCAATGTTGATAAAGCATTATCTGTTTATTCGAGTGAAGTCCAAAGTAAAGACATAATTCGTCATTTGAGTTAATTAATCAAAGCTTATGGAGAATTGATAAAAAAAAAGTCTTTAATTTTCAAATTTCCTTGCGAAATCAATCAACGATAAGTAGAGGAGTTTCTGAGAGAACCGATTAAAGATAAGAAAAAATAATTCTATTTTTCTAGAGCAAAACAAAAGATCGAACAAAAAATTTCTTCAAAAGTAAACTTTTATTTTTGTCCTATTAATGGAGTCGGAAGGAGAGAAACTAAAGAAATGACGACAGTCAGCGGCTTTTTCCGGGGTGGGAGACGGACAGACGGATATCAGCGAATTATACCAGTATAGACTAGGCATGCCACCCGCCTTCGGCGTGTACCTAACTACCAGGCTTTAGTCTCAATACTATTGCAATATATGGTACAGTGAGCGCCACACGCACCTGATAGCTAGAGCCTTAAATATATGGCAGTGGCGGATCCAGAGGTGTTTTTCGGGGGGGGTAATCTGGAGTGACTGGTTGCACAGCACACATTATTTTCTTAATTTCGGTAATTTAAAGGCACATTCTGTTCTTGCTTGCCAGAATATAAATACAAATCAAATTTTTAAGTATTAATTTTTAAAATTTTACATTAAAAATACTTTTTTTTTCGAAAAAATGTATTTTTTCAAATCTCAGGGGGTAATTACCCCCTTTACCCCCCCCCCTTGTATCTCCCCTTGATATATGGTATAGTATTTTGGAAAATAATTTAAAATTTGATAAGGTAAAATACCAGATTTTACGTTTTAACTTTTCGGTCATTAAAATTATTACCATATACTTAAGGCTCTAGCTCTCAGGTGGGGACTTAATTGTGGCACTCACTGTACAAAACATACACAGGCTGTTCCTGAACCATTTGCATCTTTTATTAAGGATTATTAGCTTATAGAGAGCTCTATTTTTCTATTTTTTTTTCGAATAACTTCTCAACCATCAGAAGGGATTTTCATGAAATATGCCCCAACGCTAGAAGCTTTTGTTCTAAATATTATGGCTAAGTTTCAAAAGAGTTGGTCCAGAGGAAGCTGAGAAAAATGTGGTTCGCGATAATTTACCGCTCCCTGTGGGCCGATTAAATTTTACTCGGGTACCTCCTCATGATTAGTTGTAGAGGTGTGAGTTCTGGCCAGGGCATCTTAGCCCCCTCCTCCTTTTGTTCCTCCTAAAGTAACTTCACTGACAAAGCTTGACCTTTTCCTTTCCAGAAGGTCTTCTTTGAATTTGATTTAATTATTTCCTAATTCAGAAGACTTGTATTTCTCAAACATTTCCTATGAAAGAATCGTAACTTCAACAATTGGACCGTTCATTTTGAAATTTACATTTTCTCCATTAGTGTTTCTTCTTATCTGTTATGTGATTGCGTTTTGAAGATTTTTGTTGAAACGAAATTCTCTCATTTCATTTCATATAAAATGAATTTATTATGTTTTCTACATTGATTTATTACATAATAATAATCCTGTGGCTACTGACAGACAAACAGCTTCTAAGACACCTGCCTCAAATTGGACTTACACCAGTATCATAATCAATGATTATGCAATTTCTTTTACCTACCAATTTTCAATTGTACAAATCATGGGAATTTTTTAAGAAATTTACCACTAACTATTTATACATCAAAAATTTACATTAAATTAAGCACAAATTAAGATTGGCATTTTTAGGTTAATTTTCGACACAAGCATGCTTGTGCAGTGTGGTGCCGAAGGGGATATGTGCAGCATGCTGGTACAAAAAGATTGCACATGCATAACACTAGTCGACAAGGTTTTTTTCACAAGAAATCTGATTAGTGAACCTAGTGCATTTTTTCATTCTGAATTCAGATATGTAGTTAGAATTTTTCCATCAGGCACAGTTTTAGAGATATAGAGCAAAATAGATTTTAGTCGAAAATGGGCTCTAAAACGGTTTTTATTTAGAATGTTCAAATTATTTTTAACGCCGCACCCCGTCAAATTATGCAGATAGTTAGAATACATATAAATTTTAAGTTTCATTCCAATTGGAAGTCATTTAGACGTGCCGCAAACGGCTTAAATTTAAGTTTAGAAAAATCGAAATTTTCAAGATTTTTTTTGCTTTGGTCACCCCTAATACAATTTTAGAGATCCCTGAATGAAAAAAACATATATGTACGATATTCTATATTCTTTGGCTTTCTAAAAAGCATTCATTCGTAAAAATCTGTTAATTATTAACGAAATTATTAATAAAAACGTGAGCAAAGAAAAAACACAAGTACATTCATTGGACGAAAAAAATGGACCTCTTGTTCTTTTAGAAGTATAAAGAAAGATATGAGATTCAAAAAATATTTTTTTTTAATAATATATAATAAAGTTAGGGCCCGTGGCCCGATGCTCAGAGAGGATAGATTAGCTTCTCGTGGATAGGGTTCGCTTTTTAATTCAATTGAAGTCCATTTTTTTCGTCCAATGAATGTACTTAGGTTTTTTCTTTGCTCACGTTTTTACTTTCTCTTACCTATGTATATATGTAATATATATATAGAGAGAAAGTATTGGATTCATGTCAAAAATTCGATGTCGAGATTTTGATGGATCTTCACGTTTTGAGGTCCCCTGAATCCAAAAAAGTGGTTTTCGCGACATGGTCTGTCTGTGTGTGTGTGTGTGTGTGGGTGGGTGTGTGTGTGTGTGTGTGTGTGTGTGTTCAATTTTAAGCATGAAGGAATTGAGCTATGAGGTTGAAATTTTATATTTAAGTTAAACACCCCCCGGGACCGGAAAAATAAGCTTTTGAACAAAATCAGCCAAAGAGTACTAGTACTTTACTGATGTACTTTTTCAGTTTTTTTTCGATTTTCTCAAAATTTGCTCCAACGATTTTTTTTTTAAATTCAAAAATCAATTATTTTTTAGATGCTCTTTAAAATGTATATTCTCATTTTGTGATTGAAATCTTCTGAAGACCACTTTACTCTTGTTCTCCATAGAAAAGATAGGAGAAATGGTTGCCATGGTAACAAAATATAAATATTTTGTCATACTTATAAATTTTACATCTTGAAAATCGAATGTACCGTACTGTCGGAAACTAAATACATGTCGACACAAAAATCTGGTGTGACAAGCACAGTACACAACATTCGATTACCGAAGGTAAGAGAAAGTTGTGTGCTGTGCGCCAGTCACACCAGATTTTTATTAATAATTTCGTTAATAATTAACAGATTTTTACGAATGAACGCTTTCTAGAAAGCCAAAGAATATAGAATATCGTACATATATGTTTTTTCATTCAGGGATCTCTAAAATTGTATTAGGGGTGACCAAAGCAAAAAAAATCTTGAAAATTTCGATTTTTCTAAACTTTAAGCCGTTTGCGGCACGTCTAAATGACTTCCGATTGGAATGAAACTTAAAATTTATATGTATTCTAACTATCTGCATAATTTGACGGGGTGTCGCGTTAAAAATAATTTGAACATTTTAAATAAAAGCCGTTTTAGAGCCCATTTTCGACTAAAATCTATTTTGCTCTATATCTCTAAAACTGTGCCTGATGGGGAAAAACTGAATTGATATTTGAATTCAGCATGAAAAATACTCCTAGAATTTCATATCTTCATTCTTGTGAAAGAAAAAAAGTTCATTTTTGTCGACTAGTGTAATTTGTCAAGTGTGCAGTTACGTGTGTAGTCACCTTTAATCCCACAGTGAGACAGGATGTTTATCTACAATAATCCTTTAATCAAAATATAAACCCCATTTGGACCTAACCACCGCGGACTTGAGCTTCTAAGCAGGTCGTTAATAAATTTATTATTATTAAATGGTAGCCTAAGGGTCATATCTGAAAGTCAAGATTATTTAGTGCCAGAAACATGATTATTTATAATATGGAAATAAAAAAACAAACTCAATTTAAATTGACGTGCTTTGCGTTACTTTATGAAAATTTGTAAACGTGGCTTCCAATTAAATCATTTTATTTTGTATCTAAAATTTATTACTCTTCAATTTAATATAGATTGCATTTCTCTATACTCGTAAATTCTATTAGTATTATTATTATTGGAAATATTCTATAATAACAATTAAAATTTTGATAGCTTGTGAAATAAAATTTTAGATTAACAGTCGTTCGGTTCATTAAATTTAATTTTCTTCCGAGTTTCTCGGATTATGTTTTTCAATAAAATTTCGATAGTCTATAATTTCGTGTGACATTCTTCTTGCGTTGATCCAAACGCGAAAATTAGGGGATTTTATATGAAAGTGTTAATAAAAAAAAGAAGATGAAATGTTTATAAAATTTTGAATGTTTTAAAAAAACAGCTGGTATTTGAAGAAGAGGAAGATTTATTGCGGTTTTTGACCAAGGTGTTGTGCTTCAAGAAAACAATAAAAAATAATAATTTATTGTTGTGTGCTTTATTCTAGGTCTGGCGACTGGCTAGCATCAGTTTCGGTAGTTGAACTTATTAGCGAGACTCACTAAATAAATACGATGGCCCACATCGCCAGGACATATGATAGATAAATTTACATGTATTGCCCTATTGACTAACTCCGGGACTTTTAACAATTTTGAAGGACTGAAGATGGGTAGATGAAATTCACCCGAAACGTCTCATTAAATTGTATTAAAACGGAGAATTTTGTTTTTTGGCTGCACCTGCTCCTTCTCCTGTCAAATTTTTTTATCGACTAAAACACCAAAAGCGTCAGAGAGGTATGCAAATGCAAATCCCACCCCTTGAAATACATCGAAATATTTGCACTGTTCATAAGGCCGTTAGGTGAACGGATTATCACCGATTTTTTTTTCCATATTTAAAAAAATCTATATACATCCCAGCCTTTTATTGAATGTTTATAAATAATGAATATTATTCTATTTTGTTAGCACAATACTCTCTTGTGAATGCCCCCCGCTTCTCTATACAATTTTTTTTTTTTTTAATAAAAATACTGTTTGACACGGATTCTTCGTCAAAATATATTTTTACCTGTCATCTGATGAAACATAATATTTACAATTAAAATATTGTAAGTGACCTAGAACATGGTATTTATTCTCCGGAAATTCTCTCTATTTAAGCCTATTTTATTTATATAACTCCCCTGTAGCGTAATGTGAATTCACATATACCAAGTATATTGCTAAAGCAAACAGCATTAAGTAATCACTCTGATGGGGCCCAAAATATGGCCGGAGCCTCAAATCCATCAAGTGGACCTATATTATAACATATTTATTAGGCCTACTAAAAATAAAATAAAACTTTTTATATAAGGGTGCAAATTTGTTTATAAAACTTTCATAAATTTTCTTTATTTTCATTAATGTCCTTTTTACTTTCTCTTAGCTCTATGTATGTTAATATATAGAGAAAGTAAACATGTCAAAAATTCGATGTCGAGATTTTGATTGATACAAGTTTTGAGATCCCCTGAATTCAAAAAAGTGGTTTCCGCAACATGGTCTGTCTTATCTTTGGTTAGAGAAAGTTGACATTTTAAAGAGCATTTAAAAATAATTGTATTATGAATTTTAATTAAAATCGTTGAAGTGAATTTTGAGAAAATCGAAAAAAACTGAAAAAGTACATCCATAAAGTTTTAGTACTCTTTGTTCGATTTTTTGTAGAAAATTTCAACCTCCTAGCTCTTTTCGTTTTTTTAGATATTTTGTTCACAGACAGACCATGTAAGAGAAAGTTGTGTGCTGTGCGATCAGTCAGACCAGATTTTTTAAATAATAATATTCATATTAGGCCTAATTTATATTCTGAGTTGAAGAAAAGGCGTGAGCAACTTCGCTCCTGGCGGGAGTCCCACGACACCACAAGTTTTTTTTTTTTTTTTGTTTTTAATGTATTTAAAGTCTTTTTCGGCATCTGAGGTCATTTAGACTCCGTCCCTATTTATTTCAATTGTTTGTTAGCCAATTCTATTGAAATTTTTTACCTGGGACGAGATACGAACCCGCGATCTCTAACATCAAAACCTTTACCTCTGAGCCAGAGGTCAAGAGCGATTTCCTCAGTGCTATTTGATAATTTAATTTAATAATTGTCAAAAACATTTGAGCTTAATTTTTTTCATATAAAATGTTGATCGGTAATTTTGCATTGCCTATTTGATTTCGCATAAAAAATATTTATAATGGACGTTATTGAGTTTTTTTGGTAGTTTAAAATCAGCTAGTCGAAATTATTTGTTTTTTAAAAATTGGCCTTGAGATTTTGGTCAAGGTAAAAAAGAATTAACAGAGGAGTTTAGTTTCGCTCTCTTTAAATTGAATCTTTCTTTCCTAAACCAATGCTCTGAGATATAATCCTGTATTCTGATAAAAACTGTGTAATTGTGGCGATATACGATAGGAACGATTAGACTTAATATATATGACGAATTATAAAAAAATAATTGTGAGATTTAATGATTCAATTTTTAAATTGATAAAATATAATTTTTAAAATAATTTAAAATGATTCAAATCTTCAATTGCTAAATAAATATTGATCTCAGTTTTTAACATGCGTCTATTGATTTCCCATTTTCCAATTATTAAGTTAAGATTAAAAACGCGATTTTAATACCCTTAATTGAATAATTTTCTGAAAATTTTCAGTTAAACGCCTACGATCCGAAAAAAAGTTTCACTTGCATCGTGGTTTCATAAAACCACACAATGATTTTTTTTTGTCTTTATTTTCTCGTTAATCGTTCATTTTACTTATCTAATAAAGCATCATAATTAATAAGTCAATATCGGATGTCAATTGATTACATTTCACTAGATGCACTGGCGCCAGTAATAAATGAATGCCACGCATGTTTAAGACTCATCTAATATTAAATTAAATTTATAAAAAAATATATATATATTTCTTTCTAACTCTGGCTTTGGCTAGCTTATCTCTCTCTAGATTTATTTAAAATAGAAATAAGCTTTAGAATCCGTCGAAATTTCGTTTGATTTATAAATGGACAGAGTGGATTAAGATTTTTTAACCATTTTACCTATAACTCTTCGGGGTTGTTAATCTCTCAATCTGATAGTTGTGGCAAAAAAAAAAAAAAAGGAGAGGAAATCCTGTTCAGATTGCGTTGTCCGCTGCTCTCTATCCTCTATCTCTACTGCAATGCGTGTCTGTGAGAGAGAGTTCCCTGGGGAGAAGGAGAGAGCGAGGAGCGGGCAGCCCTGCGCCCCTGCGCACGAAAAAGGGCCCCTTTTCGCTGACCTCGCCCCTCCAGATATATAATTGTCAGGGAAATATCTATTTTTTTTTTTTTTTTATTGGGGTATCACAAGAGACTCAGGAAAAAAAGAAAATGCTTTTATCAATGCGTTTATTTTAGAATCCCCCCTTTCTATATATGGCTGAATGTTTTATTTAAATTGAAAATGTCTGTTCTTGGAAAAATATGAACCATGTCTTTACTTAAAATAAGCAAAAAGTGAAAAAAAAAAATATGCATACTAATAATACATGATCATAAGTTTTTTATTCCTAAAAAAAAAAAATAAAAAACGCTCTCTATAAAATCCACTCAGCATCGCCCTTTTGTAGAAAATTAATGAAATTTCAGGATTATGTTCAATTCTAACGCACCAATCTAAATTCCAACTCTAAAGACTACAATCTTCAACAATAGGCCTAGTAACAATTAGTCCTAGTAAGATTGAAGTTCATGAACTGCATTTCGGGTCGTGGTCGTTTTCCTTGGCTCATTAATCCAAGAAACTACTAGGAAATATTAGAAACTCGAGTACCATTGGGAGGGCAAAGATCATTGCCCACACAGCCTGGAATCTTGCAGCAATATTGCAGAAATATTGCAAATCCTGTTTATATTGCCAATATTACACCAATATTCCAAAATATTGGCAATATCGCAGCGGCGATATTCCAAACTAAAACTTAAAGGGAATATTCCAGTAACATTGCTGCAATATTCATAAGTCCGCTTTTTTGCAACATTGCAGGAATATTGCGGTAATATTGTTGCAATGTTGCCGTTTGAGCTGCAATATTGCAGCAATGTTGCTGCAATATTGACAATTTTGTGCAAGATTGACAATATTTCTGCAATATTACTGCAATATTCCAGGCTGTTTGGGTGCGGACATTTGCCCCGTCGACACCGCGGATTTTCGATTAACTCTTTTCATCGAATTGTTACTGATGTGTTCGTATGAGAGGAATAAAATGAATACAGTTGATTTTAGGACTCTATCTTTATTTACCTCGATTGATATTTTACAAGTATTGTTGTTCTCAACAACGTTAAGTTACGAACATATAACATAGTATTGAACTTAGCCACGATACATCAGTTACAAAAAATGTTTACTGTTTACTTTAGCCAAGAAAAAGGTTTTAAAATATTTATTTAGGGTTATCAGCTTGCAATCAAAGACATTAAGTAGTTAGCTAGAAAAGTGCATGTGGCAGTGAGGGACAATATTAAGTCCCACTCATGCGTTTTCTACTAGTGACTATTTCATTGTTTTTAAAAAAATATTATAATTTTTTAATGGAAACTTTCATGGTTCAAAGCTAGAAAATTTCCAAAAAAGATTTTCATTTTCTTTTTTTAAAAACAATGAAATAATCACAAGTAGAAAACGCATGGGTGGGACTTAATATTGTCCCTCACTGTACATGTTGCAACCATGAGAATTTCCATAAATATTAGATGGAAGGTGAAAAAAGCATAACTTTTGCTCATTGTTAACAATCGGCTTCAAACATGCTATTGAATTTCGAATCGTCGTCTGTTCTTGTTGTTATCAACCTAACAAAGTTGTTTAGAACAACGCAGTAGTTTAAAAATGAGGTTTCGAACCTTTGTCCCGCGCGGATCTTTGATTATCATGGGAATAATACTGAGGTGGGTTCCCGTTTCCTTCCCCAGGAGGAGGCATCTCAAATAGAGTTGGTGTTGCCATGGGGTGGATTTGAACTCGAGTTGTCTTCAATACAGGATATATAAGTTTAACTGCTCCGAATTTTTGACGTGAATCCAATACTTTCTCTATATATATTAACATAACAACTTATAGGCCATATAAGCAAGAGAAAGTAAAAAGTTATTATTATTTTCTTTAATTTCTCTAATTTTTGTTTTTAATCCATTCCCTCTATGTATAAACTCTTTTGTGAAAGAAAAATAATTAATATTCATTTTGACGCAACGTTTTATGAATGTTTTTTTTTTTTATCCAACCACTCATCTAAAATTCCTTTCCCGTATATTTTAAAAACAATAAAAAATTTTTCCGACGGCCAAGTAATCTTCTTAAACGATGTTTCCTTCGATTTTTTTTTCCAATTTGCTTTTTAAATAAAAATAATCGCTATATTGTTTTATGAATTTTGATTCACGTACATACGGTTTATAGAATATTCTATATAAACACACTCATAGTATAATATTGAATATTGAATTTTTAAGAAGGAAAATAAATTTTTTTTTAAACCTTTTATAATTATTTTCTAAATTGTTTTTGAATGGTATTCGTCTACCTTGCTTGACAAAAAAGTTTCTTTGAGGGTTAAGGGGGTTCAGGAGCGACGTCTAAATGTACGTTAAAAAAAAAAAACTAGACTATTATAAGGAATTTTTCAATGCGGGTTTTTTTTTAAATGAATTAAATTCATAAGAGATTATTGGATTATTTTTTTAATGACTTATTAAAAAATTATCATAATTAATTTTTTTGTTATCAAGCAAATACAAAAAAAACAATTTGTCCCAATAATCTTTAATTTTTTTTTAAATTTAAAAATGAATTTATTGTTATTATTAATCACATATTAATTAAGAAATCTTTAAAATAAGCTTAGATGATTTATTTAAAAATCAACTGTCAAATTAGTTCAGCATTCTTGCAATAGATGGCAGGCTAGTCTAACAGCCGATCCCCTTTTAGCCTATATCTGGCCTATATTTATATATTTTTATGCTTTTATAAAAGATACATAATATAGACCGAAACTCCTCAAACGCTAATTTTTCGGCAAGGGTGCAGGATGGGGAAAAACAAAATAAAAATTATTTATAATTTTCCCCAAATGAGTTTATTATCCTGATATTTCGAAGGCACAAAAGGCTCTTCTTCTTCAGAGGAAGCTGAAAATAATTACAATGTTACCAAAATATTTTTTACAATAGTTTAACATAAAAGGCATTGTTATACCTCATTTAACACTCTGCTAACATTATAATGACAGCCAAGATTTTTTGCATAAACAAAGCCATTTGACCTCGGTTACTCGAGTGGACATTCTGATTAGATAATTTTAATTACAATTTCATTTATTCTTTATTTTTTCAAATTAAATGTATTAATATAACATTAGTTTAAATCTATTTAAATCCAGGCTTTATTAGTTTATTCGAGTAACCGAGGTCAAATGGCTTTGTTTATGCAAAAATCTTGGCTGTCATTATAATGTTAGCAGAGTGTTAAATGAGGATAACAATGCCTTTTATGTTAAACTATTGTAAAAAAATATTTTGGTAACATTGTAATTATTTTCAGCTTCCTCTGAAGAAGAAGAGCCTTTTGTGCCTTCGAAATATCAGGATAATAAACTCATTTGGGGAAAATTATAAATAATTTTTATTTTGTTTTTCCCCATCCTGCACCCTTGCCGAAAAATTAGGTTTTTCGGTCTACATTTCTCTCGGCATCACTCATTAAGCTTCAATCGATACATAATATATAATAACATTAATAAAGTATTTATTTATAAAAGATCAATGAAAATCAACCAAATCCATTAAATATTATTAGCTACCATTCTGCCATCTCTTGGCAGATTTTTGAATTACTTGTTTTTTGGGCATACTTTTTATGACACACTACGCCATCTTAGCGGGAAAAACATACGTAACACTTTCGCTCCCGTTCCCCCTTAATGAAGGAGATAAGTTAGTTAGATTTGATTTTTGTACGGTAATTATCAATAAGAGGACTGGCTCTTCTTCTGTCCTCGCCTTATTTCCGCGATGCGGGGTCGGCGATACTCTTGCTTTCCCTCCAACCCTATCATGCGACACCTATCACGCGCCACTCGCGTCTTAATTTACCCTTAGCCTTAAGCTATGTTTTTGCTAAGAGATGGAGTTAAAATTGTACCCAGGGCTGTGCGACCAGTCACAACATATTTTTTATTAATAAAAAAAAAATTCTTAATTCAATTTTTCATTGAAATTGAATTTTCCACAAGCAATATATTTTTTAATCATTTTCTCCATGTGATTGAAAAATCATTTGCCAATTATTCCTTTTGTTCATAAATGCCAATAATATTTTTTTTTAAATTTGTAATATTCACAATATGCAGGTTTGAAAAATAATCAAATTGAAATTGTCAAAGGAACATGTTATTTTCACTATTTATTTATTAAAAAGTTTAATAATAACTTTCATCTGCAAATTTTGACACCTCTATAGCTGTGTGAATTTCTCCTTGCGTTGGGTCTTTAGAGAAAAATCCCAAGTATTTGCTACAATTCGTTGATGCAATCGATCTTGTGTACCTTGAGCGAGTTCTTAAACGACTTTGGGGATAAAATATATCTCCTGTGATCAGTCTTGTTTCGATGTGTATGTTTGTACGTGTGAAATGGTGATCACAGAGTTTTTTTTTTTTTCGCAACCGCACTGGCATGCAAATCAGCCTCGAAACGACGACAGCATCCTCGGGTGTTATGTTTAGTAAACGGATAGAGAAGGAAGGAAATATTGCATGTTTGCACCTCAAATAAAAGCTTTCCATTTGATTTGTAAAATTAGACAAATAAATAAATTAATCTCAACTAAGAAGTTTTTAAAAACTGGAAATTATTTAGATCAGCAATTAAAATATAAATTCTTTATTGGCGACGTTTCGGTAATCTCTTCACCTTGGCCTTAAGGTGCGCGTCTCGAAAAGTCGTTAGAAAGCTTTTGACTACCGAGTCCTCAGGCGGCAAGAGATGGCGTTAGTGTTCCCCATAGGAAAACAGGGGACAAATTGCATTTCATTCTAGACTTTCCAGCTAATTAATTAAAGGCACAATGATTACTAATTTAATTATCTACAATCAAGAGCGCCTTTTTTTAAAAATATCTTTTATTTAATGCGATTAATCTAAAAAAAAAATTTTTTTTCGAAAATCAAAAAAGTAGGGCTTCTATAAGTTGTAGATATTTTAAATAGCTTTAATTTAAAAAATTTGAGGTCGATAGCTTCTAAATTGTGGCCGCTGGAAAGTCCCAAAATTAGCACCCCGAGACGCGTACCTTAAGAAATTATTAGTTAAAAATAGAATTCTTTCTTTTTTATGATAATTTATGAATTTTTTAAGGTCTAGAAGAAGAGATAGTGCTGAAAAATCGCCACTAAAGAATTTGTTTTTTAAGTGCTGATATTATTAATTTTTAATTTTTTTTTTTTTAACATTCACACTTTTTTCTCATTCACACTCACACACATTCACACAGTCTTTTCGGCAACTCAGGCCATTTAAGACTTACAATTAGACGATAACCGTTGTAATTAATATATATATTGTGGGTCCAGGCATTTCTATTTAGGTCATTTGGTATCTAAATGGCTTAAATAAAATCATCGGACTACCTGGGTCCGGACTCGCGACGGTTGGTATAGGAGGTAGGCACGCTACCTACTATGCCAAGCCCGGGGGCTATTAATTTTTAATTAATCTTATCATCAATAAAAATTACACATTTTATTTTATTTTCTAAAATAATGAAAATTTCATTAGTCTTTTGAAAAATTCGGGTACTAGTACAGTACTTTACAAATGTGCTTATAGTATTTTTTCATTTTAATAAAAAAAAAATAAAAAAAGAAACGACCGAGCTTCAGGCGGTCAACCCCGAACTATATTATTAAATTTCTATGACAATTACAAGTGTGTAAGATGGTATCTTGAGTTTAAATATTAATAAAATTTTCGACAGATGGTAAACCGGTAAATAAAATTGAAATAAAAAATAAATACAAAATGTACAGAAATACAAAGGCTTCAGTTTTCTTTAAGATTTTGTGAATCTCCCGTCCCAAGTCGTTTTCGCTGGCGCCGCCTACTCTCTGCAGCCAGGTATCACTTCTCAAGATCAATTGAAGCCTACTTTCCAGGCGCTCAGGCAAACCCCTTAAATATCAAATTTCACAGCTCATTGGGGAGGTGTCTTAAGTAAAGACTGAAAGTTGGTGACCTTGAAGTTAACATTTAATAATAAATCTTGAACGTGCCCCTCTTTCTCAAAATGTTTTTACTTTCTCTTACCTATGTATATATATATATATATATATATTAAAGTAAGTATTGGATCCATGTCAAAAATTCGATGTCAGAGATTTTGATGGATCTTCACGTTTTGAGGTCCCCTGAATCCAAAAAAGTGGTCTTCGCGACATGGTCTGTCTGTCGTGGGTGGGTGGATGTGTGTTCAATTTTTAAGCA
>JAKCPI010009108.1:0-13981 GCA_023213315.1 Euborellia annulipes
TTATCAATCATTTTTTTAAAAGATCTTTAAAATGTATTTTATTACATTACTCTGTTTAAAGCTCACTTTACTGATAAATTGAAAATAGTCCAATAGAAGAGAAAGATTAAGGTACAAGTGTTAAACAAAGCGAGCCCATTAGGCTTAATTAAGTTAAAACAATGTCTCCAGTCATGTTTACAAAGTACTATACTTCACTTTAACTTCCCAAATTCATGTTAAATCCAAAATCTTATAAATATAACTTTTCCTTTTCAGGTACTTATTAAGAGAATCTGATTTTAAGTGGATGAATTTAGAGTTGGATCCATTGTTTTACAATAATGTAATTAAAATTTATTGTCATCATAAGTTTGGAATCTAGTTTTAATTAAAATTATTATTAATCTTTTCTCAAATATTTGTTTCTAGGATTCTCGAAGTTATTTCAAGATAGGTATAACGAAAACGAAAAACCGGATGAGATTTCAAAAAACAAAATTGAATATGATAGGAATATTTACATATCAAACATTCAATCTTAAAAAAAAAAAATGAAAACTTATAATTTCAATTTGAATATTTATTAGAAATTTTTTTTAAGCGAATCTAAAATATTAATAAGATTAAAGGAAGTATATTTACTAAAATACGATTTTGGAGTAATAATAGTTGAAGTAGGAATTTCAACCCTACGTCCCCAAAGTCGAAGAAATAAAGAAATGACAAATTGTTGGGACAGTTTTAGATTAATTTGGGGCTCGAACTGGGCTTTACCAGGGCTTTCTAAAAAAACTGTATCACTAAAGTGCTAGTACTTTTGGGGCGATTTTGTTCAAAATCTTCGAGGCACCTCAAAACATATATATATTTTAATTATATGAAACTGGACAAGCTTATCATATGTTTAATCTTCAAGTGGTTACTTGTCTGATAGAGCCAGGATGTAATTGCCTTAGGAAAATAAAATTCTTAATAAATTTTATTATATATTTTATTAATTCGGAGACTTAATTATGGCCAACCATGTACATTTTTGGTTTCGATCCTCTATGTGATCAGAAATGTATGGATGTTATTTGTTGCATATGTTATTTTCAGGCCTTGATGATGATCACATAGAGGATCGAAACCAAAAATGTACATGGTTGGCCATAATTAAGTCTCCGAATTAATAAAATATATAATAAAATTTATTAAGAATTTTATTTTCCTAAGAGCAATTCATCCTGGCTCTATCAGACAAGTAACCACTTGAAGATTAAACATATATATATTATCCATCAAAATCTCAAGAGAGGTCGTCCACATATTTCGTTAGGGGGGGAGGGGTCTGGCCAAAACGTTACTAATTGTGCCATGGTCGACCCGGGGGTTTCTCTAAGTGCTACATCAATTCAAAGTTGAATTTATAAAAACTTTTGGGTTTGAAAAGATGGGATGAGACTTTCATACTAAAAAAAAGC
This sequence comes from Euborellia annulipes, assembly GCA_023213315.1. Classification (NCBI taxonomy): domain Eukaryota; kingdom Metazoa; phylum Arthropoda; class Insecta; order Dermaptera; family Anisolabididae; genus Euborellia; species Euborellia annulipes. The sequence goes on from JAKCPI010009108.1 coordinate 1,446, forward strand.
TTGTACAAGTATTTATTTAATAAAATAATTATTTACAGTATTATACAATAAAAACTTCTTTAAATACAAAATGCAGATCTTTTTCGTCTCTAAACGATACTCGACCGGATTTTCCCAATAGCAACATCAATAATTGTAATCAGGAAATGATACAAGATAAGACGCAGATTGCCGCGTTAATGAATAATCCAGAGAGGAAAAAAAACGGCGTGAAATCATCGCTTGCGCTGCGCAGGCCTCAAGGCCCGCAGCGATGCAGCAGCTCACCCCATTAACACCACCCACACTACCGCCCTTCGCGGCTTTTTTATCCATTAGCTCTGCTCTGATGCTTTCCCATACAAACACAAGCACTCACACAAACATATAGTCTTCACAATGCAAGTTCACGTCAGGTGGCTGGCTGGCTGTATGCATATCAATATCGGAGATCGCTAGCAAACATTGGTTGAAGCCAACGAATTCTCTTTCACTCTCAATTTCAAGCAGGATCTTTGCCAAGTTTCAATTTATGCTGACCCAAACAATTTCCGGACTACATATAAAAAAAAAAAAAAAAATCTGGTGTGACTGGCGCACAGCACACAACTTTCTCTTACCTTCGGTAATCGAAAGTTGTGTACTGTGCTTGTCACACCAGATTTTTTGTGTCGACATGTATTTAGTTTCCGACAGTAGGGTACAATTGAATTCAAGATGTAAAATTTATAAGTATGGGAAAATATTTATATTTTGATACCATGGCAACCATTTCTCCTATCTTTTCTATGGAGTACAAGAGTAAAGTGGTCTTCAGAAGATTTCAATCACAAAATGAGAATATACATTTTATAGAGAATCTAAAAAATAATTGATTTTTGAATTTAAAAAAAAATCGTTGGAGCAAATTTTGAGAAAATCGAAAAAAACTGAAAAAGTGCATCAGTAAAGTACTAGTACTCTTTGGTCGATTTTGTTCAAAAGCTTCGTGTCACGTCCCATGGGGGTGCCTAACTTAAATATAAAATTTCAACTTCCTAGCTCTTTTCGTTCTTGAGATATTTTGTTCACAGACACACACACACACAGACAGACAGACCATGTCGCGAAAACCACTTTTTTGGATTCAGGGGACCTCAAAACGTGAAGATCCATCAAAATCTCGACATCGAATTTTTGACATGAATCCAATACTTTCTCTCTATATATATATTACATATATACATAGGTAAGAGAAAGTAAAAATTGCCCGTTAATGAAATTATAAATGAATACTTGCATTTATCAAGTCTTTGTTTTAATTCGACCCTCGTTTTTTGTATAATTAAAATTCTAGCTATTGGATTTTAATAAAAACCAGTATTAAAAGTAATTTTAATAAAATTCTATTATTTTTCCAAGCAAATTTTTGGAAATTTAGAACTATTAGATTTTTTAAATTTATTAATTATTCTCTTAAATAAGATGACTAAAATCTCTTAAAAGGGATACTAATACTTCCTTAGTTACTACCCGGTTCGAAAAATAACAGCTCTTTTAATAATCTTGAGAAAAATTTGCAAAAACTCCTCTTTATTCCTCAAAAAAGTTTTTAGTTTAATAGAAAAAGTGCGGTGTTAGTACGATTTATTGTCGTTTTGAGTAAATAACCGTAGTAGAAATTAAGAAGAAACGAGCAGTACTGAATAGTTGAGGCGTAATAATTTTGCATTGGTGTAGAGGAGTACTGAGGAGTTTTGAAGCATATTTAAATATGCTAATTACACTATTTATTAACCTTTTTGTAAATCAGACCGTTATTATTTTTCAGAAAACTCTGTATTTGATTTATTTAGTTGTTATTATGAATAAAATAATAATTAGCCCCTGGACCCAAGAGCCCTAAATTATTATGCTAGGTGCCATGGATTAATTTCAATAGATGTATAACAGATACTGAGAAATAAAACATAATAACATATGAGTAAAAGCGAGAAGAAAGTGACATTTTTGAATATAAATGAGGACTAAACGAGTAATTCTGAGGAGGAAAACAGCATTTAGAAGGAGTAAGCAGTTATTTTTCGACCCGAGGAATGGCAGAAATTTTAAAATCCAACATTGGAAAAATCTTCAAAGAAAAGGAGGACGACGAACAAACCTTTACAGAAAATTGGCACAAAAGAAATCAGAATCGAGGTGTATTGACTATTTCAAGAAAATATTTTCAATAGGAAAAGGAATCGATGACAATATATAGAAAGAATCTTGTTCAAGAAGAAGATTATCACGCTCTCTTGGACGAAGAGAATCAAATTTCAAATCACACAAAAGAGAATATGATAGAGAGTGGTGCGTAAATAATAGAAAATAAATAAAATAGACCTAATGAGAAAGAATGCGATTAAATCAATTTTATACCTCATTATTTTTACTTTTTCTTCGATCTTTATAGGAATATATATATAGGAGTATGTATTAAATAACTAAAAAAAAAATATTATCAAAATTGCAGCATATTTTTAAGAAAGCCGGGCCCGAGCAAGTTGTAGGATTTTTTACTTTCTCTTACCCTATATGTGAAATATGTAGAGAGAAAGTATTGTCAAAAATTCGATGTCGAGATTTTGATGGATATACATGTTTTGGAGTTCCCTGAGTCCAAAAAAGTGGGTCTCGAAAATTGGCCTGACTGTGTGTCTGTGAGTTAAGATTTTTAGCAAGGCCATTTAGATGGGTGTCTACCCATCCCTATTTATTTCAAATGATTTGTAGTCAAATCAAATGAATAAATTTTTCTCGCTTGGGACGGGAAGCGAACATAGAACACCGGCTACTTTTTACGTTCTCTTACCTCTATATATGTTAATATAGAAAGTATTGGGTTCATGCCAAAAATTCGATGTCATGATTTTGATAGATATACACGTTTTGAGGTCCCCTGGATCCAGAAAAGTGGTTTTCGCGACATGGTTTGTCTGTGAACAAAATATCTCAAGAACGAAAAGAGCTAGGAAATTGAAATTTTATATATAAGTTTGACACCCCCTGAGACGTAACACGTAGCTTTTGAATAAAATCGGCCATAGTACTAGTTCTTTATTGAAGCACTGTTTCAGTTTTTTTTTTTCTGTTTTCTTAAAATTCGCTCTAACGATTTTGCTTAAAATTCAAAAATCAATTATTTTTTTAGATGCTCTTTAAAATGTATATTCTCATTTTTCCATTGAAATCTTCTGAAGACCACTTTACTCTTGTATTTCATAGGAAAGATAGGAGAAATGGTTGCCATGGTAACAAAAAATAAATATTTTCCCATATTTATAAATTTTACCTCTTGAATTCTAATACTAGGTACATACTAGGTACGTACTAGATATACATGTGAATATCGGTGGAAACTAAATATATGACGACACAAAAAATCTGGGGTGACAAGCACAGAATACAACTGTGCTGTGCGACCAGCACACCAGATTTTTTACTTATGAATTGGAAGTGGTCAAGTTTGAAACTAATTTGCTCTGGTAAACTAAATATATCTCGATACAAAAAAATCTGGTGTGACCAGAAACGGTGCACAACTTTCTCTTACCGAAGGGTAAGAGAAAGTTGTGTGCTGTGCGCCAGTCACACCAGACTCTTCGATCAGATATTCGACCATCTTCAGAGCTGAAGTGTGTCAACAAAAAGCTCTTCGAAAGGTTAAATAGAACAATTGTGTAAAATATTCCTTGCCATTTAATAAGGACCAAAGGCTATGAGTCAAAGTTAGATTGATTATTCTAATTATGTGATCCAGCTACATTTATTTTACCATTTGGTTGCCCCCAAATAATCATTAAATATTTAAAAATTCATCGGACTGCCTGGGATCCAAACCCGCAACCTCTCAAGTTTTTAAATCTTGACATTTCTCAAAATCTTTAACCTCTCGGCCACTGGGGGGGGGGGGGGGAGAATTGATTTATTACAATAGTTCAAATTTCACTGCAGAAAGTTATAATAATAAATATTAAGTAAAAAAACATTCATCCTTTGCTTTCTCTCACTACAGTGTATTATCCTCTTATTAGAATTAATTTTTCTATTGGGCGCGAATGAAAAAAAATTAATTAGGATCTAAGTTTTTTTTAAGACCTTATTTTATGATGATAAATAGATCTAAATAAAAAATATTTCAATTTTTTTAATATAATTATCCGAATCCATTAATATAAAAAATTATGCTGTCATTTAACTAAGTATGTATTGGTCTTTATTTTATAGATATGAATTAGAAATGGATTTTGTTGAACCTTCTCAACTCAATTTGCTTTTCTCGCTAAGTGCTTTGCTACTCAAAAACATCAGAATCTCTTGAAATCGATGAAGGGCATTAGTAAGAGAATCATTTTTTTTTTTTGCCTTTCTAAAATGACATAAAATCGCCTTTGGGGATGACAGAAAAATAAATAAAAAATGATTAGATTAAATAAAAATAAAATTTCTTACACTGGTAGAAAGACACTTCAAATATTAATCAGAAAAAAATTCTTATAAGATCTATATAAATTTTTTATTTGAAAAGAAAAAAAAATTAATGTACCAACATTCAAGAAAGGAAATAAAATTGTTTATTACGAAAATAGACGAAAACGATCATCTAAAATTTATTTTTAATAACTTTTAAAAAATATCAATTTAATATTAATTAAAAAATCTTGTGTGACTGGTCGCACAGCACACAACTTTCTTTTACCTTCGGTAATCGAAAGTTGTGTACTGTGTTTGTCACACCAGATTTTTTGTTTCGACATATATTTAGTTTCCACCGATATGCGTGTATTATAATTTAACAAGGTAAAATTTATAAAAATGTGAAAATATTTATATTTTGAAATGGCAACCATTTCTCCGATCTTTCCTAGGAAGTACAAAAGTAATGTGGTCTTCAGACGATTTTAATGGCAAAATGAGAATATAAATTTTAAAGAGCATCTAAAAAAGAATTTCTTTTTGAATTTTAATCAAAATCGTTGGCCTAGTTGAATATTAAAATAGTTTATTACTGTTTTATAGAAAATAATACCAACGTAAGACCTTCTAATTTGTGTTCCTAATTTATTTACTGATTTTATAAACATAACAGTCATAAATTAACTGGAGTTTAATAAAATACAAAATTTTCTCGTTTCCTGAAAATTTGTTCCCGACGCAACTAGACACTTTTGGAAATGGACTACTCATATAATAACATATATAGAGATAAGAGAAAGTAAAAATCAACTAAAGTTAGAATTATTCATCAGAATGAAATAAACATTGGTCTCATTCCGTGGCTGAATGTAGGTATTCAAAAAGAAAGATTTTTAATGAGCCGACGGTGGGCCTGGCATCAGAATATAGCAATAGCCACTAAGAAGGAATAACAAGCGAAACTTCGGGTTGGTGACCCTGAGGTTAATTAAAAATGAAATAAACATTTGTCTCATTCCATGTCTGAATATAGGCATTCAAAACCCTGAGGAACCAGCGTAAAAGTCCTCTAATAATAATAATAAACCCGAGCCAAGAAGTTACGTTTTTTGCCGTGTACAGTACATTCAGGTGTATGAATTAGGTCCTCATTGCTTGAAATAATTAAACCAAAAGAAAAGCCAAAGTCCGGACCAAATATGGTTGGCTTTTATTTATCACATCCTTAAATAATAGCTATATACTGCAAAAATTTATAGGCTAGGCTTAAACAATATTTTCTATTTAGATTCTTAGTTTCGTTTGTTACAAGTTCCTATTTGGCGAAGTTGATAGATTGCCATCAATCTCAGTAAGAAAGATTCATTATCAAATCATGACATGGACATCCACTCAGGCAAATTCCATTCTGGAACAGAGAATAAAGTTTTAAAACTTTTTACTAGGGTAATTAAAAAGTTTTATTTTATGTGATGTCTAATTTATTCTATAAATTTATTAAAATAAAATCAATAAATTTGAAAGTATTGATGTTAAGATGCAGGAATGCCCGGAGATTGAAATTACTAGCCTTTGGTGGACCACACACACATCATTTTATTTGTAGGAATTTAGCCCGTGCCAAACAGTATATTAAAAATTATTTTTTATAAAAAATTCTGCTCTTCAACAAATCATATTTTTGTACTGAAGATGATCAGGCTTAAATAGTGGAGTCATTTGGATCATCCCCCTCCCCCCCACCCCCCCAAGATATGATTTCTTTTTATTTTATCTAATTTTAATTAAAATACTTGAAATTATACAAACATAAAAATAAATAAACTCAATAATTTGTTTCTGACAGAAAATTGTTTTTTTTTAGAAAAATCAAGAAAAAAGTTTAACCCTCCCACCCTACAAAACAAAAGTAGATATGAGGCCACTGACTAGTCACCTTTTTAATAGAAAAAAAATTTTAATCCACGCCATAATAAAATAGGATTTGTGTATTTTTTACCTCTTTAGCTACTTTATGGATCTCATTTCTAAAATTCTACTTGCTATTTTTTTAAACGTTAAAGTTTAATTTAATGTTTTCTTTTAATATGAATCAGCAAGCCAATTGATTAAATTTTTTTTTTAACTACATCAAAAGAAATAGTGTCTTTGAAAAAAAAAGAACTAGTTCTGATTCAAAGATAATTTGAATTAAATAGAATTTTGAAAGGATGTTTTATAAATTTAAAAAGAAATATTAATTAAAAATATTTTTTTTTGGTATTTTGATTAAAATTTATAAATGAATTTTTTTTTAGATGCTCTTTAAAATATAGCCCACGTGGCGTGGTGTAGAGGTTAGAGTGCTAACCTCATATACCAAACGTCGCGGGTTCGGACCCCAGGCAGTCCGATGATTTTATTTAAGCCATCTGGATACCAGATGGCTTAAATAAAATGCCTGGACCCCCTAATATATATAAATTCATAAATAACGGTTATCGTAAATGTCTTATATGGCCTGAGCTGCCGAAAAGACAGTGTGAATGTGTGTGTGAGTGTGAGTGTGAATGAGAAAAAAGTGTGAAAGTTAAAAAAAAAAAAAAAAAAAAAATTAATATATTCTCATTTTGCTCTGGAAATCTTTTGAAGCACACTTTACTCTTGAACTTCACAGGAAAGATATGAGAAATGATTGCCATGGTAATAGAATATAATTATTTTCTCTTGTTTATAAATTTTGCATCTTGAATTCAAATGTACCGTACTGTCAGAAACTAAATATATGTCGACACAAAAAAATCTGGTGTGACAAGAACAGAACACAACTTACAATTACCGAAGGTATTTTTTATCTTTTTTTACTGAACTGAGTTTGTTTGTATTAGGAAAATTAATTACTTGAAGTAATAGAATGAGATTGAATTTTCTAAATCAAGAGATTAATTTTTCTCAAAGTAATTATAAATAATATATACGTATTAGCTATTTAAGGCTTAAACTAACGAGCTTGGGCTTCCGTTGAGATATTGTTCGTAATCCCATATGTTGTACGCCCCAGGGTGTAATTTATAAGCAAAGCCTACATAATAGAAGGTGGGTTCATGTAAAACACGGATTTTGCTTCAGATTCTTGTTATGCATTTACAGGCTGCTTAATTTTGAAAATAGATAAATGTAAGTAGTTTTACTTATCTATTTAATGAGATATTTAAAAATATCGATCTCATTTTAGCAAAACTCCGACTAAGTTTTGTCCTCGCTTATTTTAAATTTTTTTTTTTGGCGTTTAAGATTTAAAATAGATAGTTGCCAGTTCTATATTACGTGAAATACTGCTCAAATCAAAAGTCAATCATTTATTATTTTTGGTAATTAAATTATTAACTTAATACAATTATAAACTATGATAGGTCACGACTAAATTATAATAAGGAATTTTGGCATTCAAATTTTTAATTTTATTTAAAAAAAATTTAGATTCTATTATGACTTACGATGTACTATCCGAACAACCTTAATAAAACATTCACACTTTTTTCTCATTCACACAGTCTTTTCGGCAACTCAGGCCATTTAAGACTTTAGACGATAACCATTATAAGTAATATATATATTGGGGGTTCAGGCATTTCTATTTAAGTCATCTGGTATCCAAATGGCTTAAATAAAATCATCGGACTGCCTGGGTTCAAACCCGTTTGGTATAGGTGGTAGATTTTTCGCATTAAAATCATTTATTAGATTTAAATGAAATCACAAACTGAAATCGTAAAATAGCATAATATAAATAAATTTCATCTTCCAAACCTGATTTATTTATCGAAGATGCTTTTGAGCTCTAGTCGCAGCAATTTATTTTTATAATTTCTTTCTAACATTTTTTAAAAGTAAGAGACGACACAGGGCCGGAACTACGAGATTTTTTAGGGGAGGCAAAATTTAATTTGCCGCCCCCTCCTTAAAATTTTCTATACAAAATTCATATCATTTTACCTTTTTTTATTAAATCTTTCTTTAATTGCCGCCCTCTGATATCTGCCGCCGGGGCACATGCACCCACTGCCCCTCCCCCCTAGATCCGGCCCTGAGATGACAAACAAGAGATCATCTTTAAATAAACCAATATCAATGTGGGATATAAGAAAAATTGTATTATAAATAAAAATGAATGAATGATTATTTTAACTATCTAGGTAAAAAAAGATGATTTCATCACTCAATCCATATACCGGCACTAAAACATTTTTTGAATATTTTTATAGAGAGAAAGAATTTAATAATGATAAGGCATTTCTGAATTATATCGTGCACAAGGGAAATACATTAAACAAGAAAAAGAAAGATTAAAAGATTAAGGTTTTTAAATATTTACGTCAATAATTAAAGAAAGCTATATTTTTAGAATTTTGTACTCTAATAATTCATAAATTCATTCATATCATTTTAAATTTAATATTAGAATTTATCTCAGCCTCTTATATAATATTAATAAATTTATATTTTGAACGTATTTATGACTAAATATAACTAAAATTATTAATTATAATTAACCACCCATACATTATAATTAATATTTATATTAATACTAGACGCAAAGCCCCGCCTTCGGCGGGGCTTTCCGTCTAGCCGGGGGCTGCGCCCCCCTGGACCCCCTTGCTCGCCTACTTATATAGATACCGGTACATACATTTTCCCTTTTCATTTTTATAACATAGAGATTATTTTAACGGTTAATTATTCATGAACTTAAGATTTTTTGTGAATCATATCCTTTCCGGGACTCTCCCGATACACAGACAGAAAATTTACGCCGATATTTTAGAATTCAAAATGTAAATAAATAAAAAATCGTAAACATGGGTAAATATTTATATTTTGTTACTATGGCAACTATTTCTCCTAATTTTTATTTTTTTTCTTATTTTAACGGTTAATTACTCATTAACTTATTGTTATTTGTGAAACAAAACCTGTCCGGGACTCTCACAAACATACACAGAAAATTTCATCATAATTGGTTCAGTCGTTTAGGAGGAGTTCAGTCACATACACACGTACAGAAGAATTATATATATAAAGATTTATCAACTCAAAAGGCTGCCGGGGGGCCTGGCATCGGATTAACCCAGCAGTCACCCAAATCATTGCAGTTGAGCAATGCCAAGCACGACGAAACCTCAGCTGGGTGACCCCGAGGAATCTGCTTGTTGATGGTAGCCATCGGTATATATACCGGTAAATTTTTTAATATATAATTGTTATAACCTTACATGGCCTCATATGCCGAGAAGGCTAATTAAAAAAAAAAAAACTCAAAAGGCAGCGGCGTTGGACTTGGGAAAGTGGGGAAGAGAGGGGGGAGATGATCAAACCTATGGTGTCTTTCAGATTTCGCGGGAGAAGCCTGCCGCCAGACGCTTTTCGCTGGTATCGCCTTCCCTCCACTACCAGCATTGCGTCTCAAAATCTATTGATGCCTACTTTCCAGGCGCTCAGACAAATCGCATTGTTTAATCTTTCTATTCAATTTCTTAAATTCTCCAGAATTTTGTACATTTTTACTTTGTTATTTTAACGGTTAATAGTTCTTTTTTTGCAAGTGTTTTTTTAATAGTTTATCTATTCATTTGAATTAAATATTAATATTAAATGAATAACTCGATTCGGTTTTAACAAGCTCTAAAGCCCTCAGCTCACTTGAGTCGGTCGGAGCAAGTGCACAGTATTTGAAAACGATTACAGAATAAGCAGCCAAAACGTTATACAGTATTTATATTTTTAATAAATAATTAATACAAATGTGATCTATAATTAAAAACTTCCTTAATAATAGGCCTAATAATAATAATACATACCACAAAAGCTTTAATAAACAAGCTTTAGGAATATTTAACAAGTTTTTATACGACCCTTTGTTTATTTTTTGAACCAAACATCCCATGACCCCCGGGAATGGAACCCGGAATCTCCAACCTATAGGCGGGCTTGCATGCAACTAGGTCATCGACAAACAACCAGTCCCGAGTTCTAATCCTTTCAAGAGACATTTGGCCCTTTAACAAATAAACATATTCACAAAAACTTGTTTGTGTTTATTTTTTAATAAAGAATTCAGTTTTCTTCTGCCATTTCTTCTATTCTTTTTTTTTTTTTTTTTTTGTTCGCTTTTTACTTTATAATTTTTTTGTTTTTTTGCAATTTTTCAACGTTGAGGGAGCCTATCTTTGGAATTGGCATAATCTAGCCTACAAATATATTTACAACAAAAGTGAGATCTCCTCTCTACACATATTATTATTATTTATTCTTTTGACCTAGTTCAAGTTTATAAAACATTTTAGGATCTTGAAAAATTCCCAGGTGGATTATAATTTTTTTTTTTTTTTAATACTTTATAAACTGTTCTTGGATGTTCAATTTAAAAATGACAGTAGATAGGGTAAGAAAGAAAAAAATAAAATAAATAAATTTTTACACTTATTTTTGTCTATTTTAATAATTTCAAAAAACTTACAATTTATTAAGATGATTAGTTCGAAGTGGAATATTATTATTAAGTTGGTTGTTTTTGTTCATTACTTTCCCTAGTTTGAGTTCGTACGTGCTCTTTGGGCTCAGTTGAAGAAGTATCCCTCCCTTAATGATGTTTGAAAGCACCAGACAATAAAAAGTAGTATAAGTGTTGACGCATTTCAACATTGTCTTATTAAATTTTTTATATAAGGCAACATGGGATGTTATTTTGCTTATTTAATAATAGAGACAATTCTCAATTTCTCTTCTCTGGGCCAAATTGGGTGTCGCAAATAACAAGATCTATCCCTATAAGTTCGTTTCAGGATTCGTTATATATTATAAACATCTAAATTCTTTGGATCATCTTGTTAAAAATCAGCCGACCCATTTACTATAGTTGAAAAACGACAAAAAGCAGTATCATTTGTAATCAATTTACCTAAAAGTTTTTTTTTCTAAAAGGAAAAGAAATTGTCGCCTCATCAATCAATTGACTTGCAAAATTTCTTTTTTTTTTCTTATTTTTTTCATTCTTATTTTGTTGTCCTAGAAAAAAAATTCTCAGTTAGAAGAAGAAAGTCTTAATTGTAGAGTTATCTCTTAATAAATAAACTATAGAAAAAAACTTCTCATTTTCTTCAATCGGAATTTTCCAATAACACAAAGTAAAATTAGCCATTACAGAGGATGCAAAAATTGCAATGAGTTAGAATGTAAAATTCTCCTAAGCACCATATTCTCTAGCTATTACACCATCACATTTTCATATTTTCCGGTTTTTGTAGAGTAGATTGAGTGGAAAAATTGATTTCGAAGAAGCTGCACCAAAACCGCCTCACGATATATTCCCAAAAATAGCTTATCTTAAAAAATGAAAGCTTGTAGATCAAAACAATTGTAAAGAAAAAAAATACCCCCAATATATCGTTGATTATTCAAACTACTTGGTATATGTTGCCCAAACTTGGCCGCAGTTCTTTGCTCCATAGTAAATTTAGGAATTAATAACTCAAAAAGTTATAGGAATTTTGGGACGAAAATAATTTTCCTTTAACCCTAGAAGATCCTCTTTAAGTATATCAAATTTCATTTCAAATTCCAACGGGAAGTTGGTCAAACAAAGTAGAACGTGAGGGCAGACAGACATTAGCGAATTATATAAATAGATATTTTTATAATAATTCATCTGTTAAACTTTAACTATTGAAATAAAAATAAAGTAGGTAAATCTTTGTTTGAAAAGAGATGGAATTTTTTTCAAACAACGCTCAAATAGACTGTAAATAAGCCACTCAATATATCATCTAAGATAACAAATTTGGGAGATAAGTTCGTGTTTGATTGAGCAAAAAAAAAAAAATTATTTCAAATTATTAACCTCTATGAAAAAGAAAAATTCAAATATTTGACTGAGCTAACAATTGTAAGAAAAGAGAGATTTAAAAAAGGAAAGAAAATCTTTACTACCTCAGTTGTCCCAATTGATAAATGTGTCTACAGTCAAGGTTACTCATTGACTGTCGCACTAATAGCCATGGCATCCCAACTCCAGCCTCATTATATTAATTCGCAATTTGACAAAGAGAGCCATCCCTAATTATAGTATTATAAACAAAGACAAT
>JAKCPI010009111.1:0-31162 GCA_023213315.1 Euborellia annulipes
GATAAACAATAGGCTCGGGCAGTCAAATAAAAAAGTAATAGGATTTGGATTATAATATTAATAACAATTCATAATAATAATAATGTTATAATTTTAATTGAATTATAATGTCGGTGTATAGCTGAAGCTAAGAGGATAGAGAGCCGAAAACATATGCCTATTTAAAAGGGAATTGAGTTTTTTATTTGGCTCTCTACCTTCTTAGCTTCAGGTATTATAACTGCAATTTTTATTCATTTCCTTAAGATATCGTAGTATACCCTAATGTTATTTAAATTTAAGTCAATTGTATTATGTTGTTTTTATTTGTATTAATGTTTTCTGTACCGCAATTTAGAAAAATGAGAAGAAAGCCTTTCGGCAAATAAATAAAAAGAAAAAGGATAAAAATTAAGATTATTTTTCCTAATAATCGAATCAAGTGTCAAAATCATAGATTTATACTGTATTTCGGGGGAAATTATCTTTTATAAAGGTTTTTGCGACACCTGAAGCAATTTAGACCTCGTCCTTATATTTCCAAATTAATTGGTAGCTAATATAATTTAGAAAAAAATTTCATTGTTCGATATTGAATGCAAAGCTCTAGTAAAAGAGGCGAAACCTAAATCTCTGGGTTATAAAACATATGAAGTTTAAAAAACGGGAGAAGCTATCCACAACTTTCTTGAATAATTGCTTGATTATTTCATTTTCAAAAAAATAATTAAACTGTTTAAATTAAAGTAATTAACTTCTAATATATAAGAGGCAGACGTCTAACTCTGTGCTATGCCTAGCGACGTTAAATTTGTTTGAATTATCCTTAAGAGGGCAAGTCTACCCTCTTACTAGATTGATTGAATAATTTTACGATTGGCTCTGAGGATTATTCTAATCGGTAATATGACAATCGATGGCGTCTGAGAAGACAAGAGGAAAAAAGTAGGAGGAGCAGAAAAGGAGTAGGAGTAGGGAGTAAACTGATGTAGATAGTTGACAGCTTACCTGGTAGGCAAGCTCCTGCTCTAGCACAGCCCTGTTGCGTGCGTTGCCATGACAACAAGCGAGTAGCGTGGGTAGCAACACCGCCGCCCTCGCCGGTTGGCTAAAGTACGAGAAGGGAAGCGCACAGAGTTGCTGTAGTACCGTTGGTTGAGAGCCGCTCTGTAGCATCATCTGTAACAATCAAATAAAATAAGATTAATTATTATAAAAAAATGAAGTGAATCTGCCCTGGAACCGAAACGACACGCGATTAGCATAAGGCTGGTGGCGTTTCCGGACAGGTGGGTGCCCAAGTGCAGGTGGATATGTGGATTCGAGGCCCCCATGGGAACCGTCGTCGTCGTCTTAACCCAGTTCAACCCCCCGGATTAGTCCTTCATAACACATTCACCGACATACATGAATAGTTAAATTTTCCTTCGAAACCTGTTTCGTAAACTGTGAGAACGTTTCGTCTTGATTGGTTTATTGTCCCAAGATAAGCGAATAATTTACCAGCTGTGGCCATCATTTTATAAACAAACATCGGAATGTTTAAATAGGAATAGAATTCGCGGCATCTAATCTTATATATTTTAAAAGTAAACATATTTTAAATAAAATAATAAAAAAAAAAAACTGCTGGTTATTATAATATAAAATACACAAACAAAACAGAAATATAAAATTTTATAGGTTTTAAATATAATTTTGATTAGCATATAAATAAAAAAAAAAAATTATAAGAGAGGAATTGTAAATCAAATATTTTATAAATTATTCATTGCATAAATAATGATTACCTCACAACTTGAGGATAGGGAATAAAATAAAATCTACAAAATGTTTACAAAAGAAAAAAAAATGTATAAACCGAAATATTAGAATAAAATCAGGTTAGTGGTTCTTAAACAATTACTCTATGTCAGTGTTTTTAAAAGTGTGGGTCGCGAAGCCTTACTCAGGGGGTTGCCGACAAAAAAAGACAGTTCTACACTAAAATAAAAACACAATTTCAGTGAGAAGGATAGGCTTGTTTATTTTACAAAAATTTGTCAAATCGTCGCGTAGTATTTTTGAAATATTAACAATCAAATCTTTTTCTAACTGAAGTCTATTTTTCTTTTTAATTTTAATGTCCACCATTGAGGAGAATGTCAGTTCACATAGATAGGAAGTGGCGAATGGCACTAATAATTTTAAAGCTTCCCTTGCCACCTTCTTGATTTCTTCTCATCCAAAACAAGTCAGCGAATGAAATTCGTTTTTAAGCATGCCGTCAGAAGCTATAAGTTTTTCTATTAAAGAAAAGTCTTTTAATTTACTAACTTTTTGTCTGTCTATGGACCTGGACTATGGAGGGGTGCCAGAATTTTTCAACCTGTAAAGTGGTCGCGTATTCAAAAAGATTGAAAAAACTCCTCTACGAATACAAGCTTTGCTCCTCAAGTATAGGCAACCCGATGCGCTAAGCTGTTTCTTTAGTTGTATAAATACCGAGTAATATATTTAAATTAGGGTCCGACACATGCGACCGAAACCGAATATTCGGCCTCAACCTTAGTTTCGGCCGAAACCGTAACCGAAACAGAAACTTGCATTTCCTATAAAAAAATTTATATTTTTTTTTTTTTTTTTTGAAATTTTTTTTCCCCTCCGTGAAAATCATTTTACCTTTTTTTAAGGAAGACAAAAATTTTTTCTCCTTCAAGTGCAAATCATTTGACTTTTTTTTAAGACTCAAGTTTCGGCTACTTTTTGGCCGAAACCGAAACTACGGCCGAAACCATGATTTTTGGCCGAAACTGGCCGAAACCGAAACCGAATATTCGGTCGGTTCCTAATTTAAATCAAGTTCAACCAAAGGCAAAATACAAATGCAGGGGGAGGGGGATTTATTAAATATTATTTTTCATTGTGTCTTTCTTCTTTTATTGAATGTTTTGTCCCTTAAAATAAAGACATCCATCCCAAATTAAAATCAACTATATTCACAGTCACCAACTATTTAGTATAATAAATAATTTTAAAATAAATTATTATAAATTAAAATTAGGGTGGGTGTACCAGTGCCACACCAGGCACCAGTAGTAGACCATTTCAAACTTCAAACCGAAATATTAACCATCTGTTGAATTCTCAGCCACTTTTTTTACTTTTGGTAGGACTGCTGTACTTCTACCAATCATGTAATCATAGATACAAGTGATGTATACGCCAATTATATCATTAAAACTCACATAATGCGAAACGACAATCGTTCACTTCGTTCCTGGCGGCCATTTTAATAAGCAACGTGTATAACGCTAAGTTTTTTTAATCTTTTTAAATGTTTGTTTATTTCAATCATTGCAATCTATTTTCGAATTAACTACATAGTATAATACATATATTAATAATATTTAATAATATTATGTCTTATTTCATTAGAAAATGCTAATTTAAATCAATGGTTGTCATTGGTAAACTAATGGAACACGAATTCAATGATGTTCCAGTAATATTCCATTTTGTCTACAACTCGTGATTAAGCTTTTTGATAATTTTTTTTCTTTTTTCTTTTACATTTGTATTTACTTCATACACTGAATACATTATTATAATAAACTACTGAAAAAATTACAAAGTTCCAGTTGTAGACCAGTGGTTTATTACTGGTAACATCTACACTATGAATTTGTTCCAGTAATTCACCACCTACATTTTTTTACAAACACAATGCCACCGTAAAGAACGTTTTTCAAATATGGAGGAACACGTCATAAAAACGAGAGACGAGATAAGCAAAGGCGCAAAAATTAGAGAAACATGCCTAAAATATAAAGTATTAATAAAGAATGGAGCATTGGTAAAAGTCAGAAAAGAGATGGATGAAATCAAGTTTTTTACGGGCTTTGTAGCATAAGTATTAGATGAAACTTGTAGAATGATGAAAATTTGTGATGATTACTAATACAAAAACTTGTTATTATTAATAATAAAATTATTCTTCATTAAAAGAATTCGTTTTATTTACTGGTTTACTATTGGTACAATATCTGGTATATTACTGGTACAATCTGGTCAACCTTAGGAACATTGCGACTTTCCACATTCATTATTAAATAAAAAAAAACTTAATAGCTATTAAGAAAATTTGAATAGGCTACATGATTCTATAGTAGATAAAGAGTACGTTGATTTTTTTTGCAATGATTGTCTCAATAATTGAGTCACATTATCAAAATTTGTTTCAAAATTTCTGCTAATTGGTTTGTTACTGATGCACTCACCCTAAATATACAATTTAAAAACTAGTTTATTTTTTCAAAAGTTTTATTAATTAAAAATTAATTTTAATTTTCACTTGATAAGTATTTCGATTGTCTTTTAATAATAAAACTTTTGAAACAAAAAGCAAACGTAATATAAAATAAATGTTTGCAAAGTTGATTTTTTAAAAGAATTTTAAAATTTATTTTATTTTTTTTTATAATAATTTTCTTTCTCTAAAGTTATCTTAAATTATTTTTCTGATTTGCCAACAAACAATGAATAAAATCCAACAAATATGCAAAATAACTTATAGCTTAAATCGAAAAATATGCCAAGCTCGTATCTCAAATATTCGCTCGTATGTCAAAACAAAACTTCCCTCACTCGATAGCTCGTATCTCAAATAACTCGTATGTTGGGGTACTCGTATCGCGAGGTACCACTGTACTGAATTTCGATACCAAATAGTAAATAAAAGTTTTTAAAATCCTTATAACTTTTGGGAAATATGTTTTTCTATTAAAGATATGATTTTTCACTTGACATATCATACTTATTAATAATTGCCTTAAACCCGTGTCCGATGTGTGAAACAACCAATCAGGCCTCAGGGATAGCGCTGATTGGCGAAATACAGAGAGGGCGGAGCCGGAGAGGCAAATTCAAATTTTTTTTAACCAGGAGAGATATCAATTTGGTTTCTTCCCTAAAGCCTTCCCTTGATAAGAATCTAAATTCGTTGTTTCAGAGTTTTTTTTAAATTCGGCAGCCCCACCCCCCCCCCCCAAATTTTTTAATTCTTCTACATCTTCAAATATAAACATGCTTTTTTGGATTTAAAATTCTTGAATGAATATCTATCAAGGGATTTAAAAGTTTAAAGATTTATTGTGCAATTGCCCCCCCCCCCCCCCGAAATTTTTAATTCTTCTGTTTCTTCAAATTTTAACATGCTTTTTTGGATTTAAAATTCTTGAATGAATATCTATCAAGGGATTTAAAAGTTTTAATATTTTTTGTGTAATTGCCCCCCCCCCCCCGAAATTTTTAATTCTTCTGTTTCTTCAAATTTTAACATGCTTTTTTGGATTTAAAATTCTTGAATGAATATCTATCAAGGGGTTTAAAAGTTGAAAGATTTTTTGTGTAATTGCCCCCCCCCCCCGAAATTTTTAATTCTTCTGTTTCTTCAAATATTAACATGCTTTTTTGGATTTAAAATTCTTGAATGAATATCTATCAAGGGATTTAAAAGTTTTAATATTTTTTGTGTAATTGCCCCCCCCCCCCCCCCGAAATTTTTAATTCTTCTGTTTCTTCAAATATTAACATGCTTTTTTGGATTTAAAATTCTTGAATGAATATCTATCAAGGGATTTAAAAGTTTAAAGATTTTTTGTGTAATTGCCCCCCCCCCCGAAATTTTTAATTCTTCTGTTTCTTCAAATATTAACATGCTTTTTTGGATTTAAAATTCTTGAATGAATATCTATCAAGGGATTTAAAAGTTTAAATATTTTTTGTGTAATTGCCCCCCCCCCCCCGAAATTTTTAATTCTTCTGTTTCTTCAAATCTTAACATGCTTTTTTTGATTTAAAATTCTTGAATGAATATCTATCAAGGGATTTAAAAGTTTAAATATTTTTTGTGTAATTGCCCCCCCCCCCCCGAAATTTTTAATTCTTCTGTTTCTTCAAATCTTAACATGCTTTTTTTGATTTAAAATTCTTCAATGAATATCTATCAAGGGGTTTAAAAGTTTAAATATTTTTTGTGTAATTGCCCCCCCCCCCCCGAAATTTTTAATTCTTCTGTTTCTTCAAATCTTAACATGCTTTTTTTGATTTAAAATTCTTCAATGAATATCTATCAAGGGATTTAAAAGTTTAAATATTTTTTGTGTAATTGCCCCCCCCCCCCGAAATTTTTAATTCTTCTGTTTCTTCAAATATTAACATGCTTTTTTGGATTTAAAATTCTTGAATGAATATCTATCAAGGGATTTAAAAGTTTAAAGATTTTTTGTGTAATTGCCCCCCCCCCCCGAAATTTTTAATTCTTCTGTTTCTTCAAATATTAACATGCTTTTTTGGATTTAAAATTCTTGAATGAATATCTATCAAGGGATTTAAAAGTTTAAATATTTTTTGTGTAATTGCCCCCCCCCCCCGAAATTTTTAATTCTTCTGTTTCTTCAAATCTTAACATGCTTTTTTTGATTTAAAATTCTTCAATGAATATCTATCAAGGGGTTTAAAAGTTTAAAGATTTTTTGTGTAATTGCCCCCCCCCCCCCGAAATTTTTAATTCTTCTGTTTTTTCAAATATTAACATGCTTTTTTGGATTTAAAATTCTTTAATGAATATCTATCAAGGGATTTAAAAGTTTAAATATTTTTTGTGTAATTGCCCCCCCCCCCCGAAATTTTTAATTCTTCTGTTTCTTCAAATCTTAACATGCTTTTTTTGATTTAAAATTCTTCAATGAATATCTATCAAGGGGTTTAAAAGTTTAAATATTTTTTGTGTAATTGCCCCCCCCCCCCCCGAAATTTTTAATTCTTCTGTTTCTTCAAATCTTAACATGCTTTTTTTGATTTAAAATTCTTCAATGAATATCTATCAAGGGATTTAAAAGTTTAAATATTTTTTGTGTAATTGCCCCCCCCCCCCCCCGAAATTTTTAATTCTTCTGTTTTTTCAAATATTAACATGCTTTTTTGGATTTAAAATTCTTTAATGAATATCTATCAAGGGGTTTAAAAGTTTAAAGATTTATTGTGCAATTGCCCCACTCCCGAAATTTTTATTTTAAAATTCTTGATTTTTTTTAATAGGTCCCTGTCCGCCTGATTTCATTTGCATGCCCGTTGGCTCGAATCAGTTTATTAAAGGGAAATTTAGGCTTGCTTCTTGCCCGTAATTTTCTCATGGCCTTCAAAACCCAGAGGCCGGGCAGGGCGAATACTCAAATTTTAAACTTGATTCATTGTATTTCATTTAGGCAAAAATAATATGGGCTTTAAAATTAAGAGAAAAACTACTGATCACGTATCGAGACGCCGCCCGCCAGGGCCAAGTTGAGATGGGCGCGGCGAAGCCGCGCCTTTCTCAACTTGTAATATATAAATACGCTTAATGTAAGCGATTTGCGTAATTCATCTAACAATTACGATCTTCACAAATCTTTTTTTTTTTCTACTGACCTTGTCATAAGAAGATCAAGTGAAAGGCTCTTTTTTTGTCTATAAAAAGAATGTCTGAATTAAAAAATCATCATTAACACATCATGTCTTTGAAGTTTATTCATCTCTCTCTTTATTTTCTTTTGGTGACTGGCATCACCGCCACCGCATCTTATTCTTTCAACGTACGGTTCAATTCGTTGTCTTCAGAAGGAACTCATTCGTGTGTATGTAATAATGGTGGTTCCGTAGACGTGGATTTCGGTACTTCTACAATCAGAAACCCTTCTCCAAGTGTTGGTATCTTCGAAGGATACACTTATCCTGATCCCCGTCAAGAGTTACCATGTCCGTCAGGTCAAGAGAAGAATTCTTTAGGATTATGTATTTATAAAAGTAAGCCAAAAGCAGAATCTGCTTTTTCTGAAACTCCATGTAAGGAACCCCTAGTGAAAGACAACAATGGTAATTGTGTAGAATCAGTAATCACTAAAAAATAAATGAATATTTTTTTTATTTTTTGTAATTTATTCATTTTGACACCTGGCTGCTTCATGTACATATTAATTAATTAATTGAAGGGCTTAGTTGAAGATAGTCATAAGCCATCAATTTGTCATTTTTGAGATTATTCATAATATTCCTCTTTAATACCACACAAAGAAGTTCCTTGATTTTACAATAGTTGCGTGCACATATTAAGTGGAAGTTTTTTACTTGGCCAGCTAGGGATGATTTGAGAAGTAAAATAGTCATAAGCCACGGCAAAATCTGGAGTGAATAAAAATTTCTTTTGTGTTCAAACGAATTCTACCAATAAGGCTGGTCGTCCAAATGCGCGACTGCTACAAGAGCGACAACAGGCGTATACGTGCTACAGATCCTAATGTGTGTGAATTAATTGAAGCTCGTCCATTATAAGCGTTCGACAACACGCGCTACAGATCCCAAATAAATGGGATTCAATCTAAAATACTCTCACCAGGAACAAAAAACCGCAACACTGTTTTTTTTTTTTTTGTTTCTTAATAAAATTGATGCAATTAAATAAAACAAATTCAAAAATGTCGATATTCAATTTGTGGAACAAAATAAGATTAAATAGTCTTTGAAGAGCCGCAGTTACTCCAGTGGACGACCAGCCTAAGGGAGCTGAAAATGAAGAGTCTGATTCTTTTTATACAAATAGTTATGATTCTTGGCACCCAACAAGCACCAGTTCCAGCTCTAATTACAACATCGTAAGAGTATATACATATTTTAATATGCATGACCTCTCTTTTGTGGCTTGTGACTATATTTCACTCAATCTACATACGTTACGAATTACTCGCTTTTTATGAAAATGCATTAACAAAAATATTATTATTATTATTATTATTATTATTATTATTATTTTTTTTTTTTTTTTTTTTTTCATTTAATATCAATACTTCATATTTTACAAATTTATCGTCTTAAAATCACTTTTAAATATTAATTTCTTTTTATAATAAACTTGCTTTTGCTTTAAAACTATTTTTTGTTAAGTTATTAGTTGCCCACGGGGCTTGCTGTAGGGGTTAGTGTGCTAGCCTCGTATACCAAAAGTCGCGGGTTCGAACCCCAGGCAGTCCGATGATTTAAGCCATTTGGATACCAAATAGCTTAAATAAGAATGCCTGGACCCCAATTATGAATATTAATCAATAACGGAAATCGTACGGATATCGTAAAAGTTAAACAGAAAGAAAATCTAAACTAAAAGAAAAAACGGATATCGTAAAAGTCTTATATGGCCTGAGGTACCGAAAAGACTGTGTGAATGTGTGTGTGAGTGTGAGTGTGAATGAGAAAAAAGTGTGAACGTTTTTTTTATTAAAAAAAAAGTTATTAGTTGAAGTCTGAAAATCGGAGAATATTCTTAACGATTTAAAATATGCTAATATGTGATTTTCCAGGATCTGATCATTACATACCGGTTCATTGTATAATTTACTTAATAATTTATTTCTTACTGGCCTTGTTTTAAGAAGATCTATGGTTTGTGAAAGGTCTTTTGTGTATAAAAAGGAAGTCCGAATGAAAAAAATAATCAGTGAAACATCATGTCTTTGAAGTTTATTTTCCTCTCCCTTTATTTTCTTTTGGTGGCTGAAAACACAGCCACAGGAACTTATTCTTTCAACGTACGTTTTAATTCATTGCCTTCAGCAGACAGTCATTCATGCGTTTGTCTCAATGGTGGTTCCGTAGATGTGGATATCATTGATTTCGGTACATTAACAGAAACTCCAGATGATGATGATGATGATATAACCGAAGGGTACAATTCTGAAGTTGCACTTCAAGAGTTTGAATGTCAGCCAGGCCAAGGGAATTCCTTAGGAAATTGTACATTAGAGGAAACATCCGATAAACCTTCTTCAGGTGTTAATTCCTCTGAAGGATACAATTTTACAGTTGCAGGACAAGAGTTTAAATGTCCACCAGGGCAAATGAAGAATTCCGCTGGAAATTGCACAGAAATACTATCAGGAACACTAGAAAGAAGAGTTTTTCATGATTCCCCATGCGTGCAAAACCTAGTGAAAGATAACGAGGGTAAATGTGTAGAACCAGTGGAGACTAAAAAATAATTCTTTGTGAATCAATTCTTATTTTATGTTTAAAGTATGTCCGTTTTTCCAAAGGCAAGTGAAAAATAATGCTAGCTAACATTTGACTTACAAAAACTTGAATATTTTTTTCATTTAATAATACTTAATATTTTACAATTTTATCGCCTTGAGATATTAATTTCTTGTTATAATAAATTAGTCGTTGCTTTAAAACTTTGTTATTATGTTAAGTTGTTAGTTGAAGCTTGAAAATTTGAGAAAAATAATCTTAACTATTTAAAATATGCTAATATGTGATTTTCCGGGATCTGATCATTATATACCGGTTCAATGTAATTATAATTTACCTAATAATTTATTTCTTACTGACCTTGTTTTGAAAAAATCAATGATTTGTGAAAGGACTTTTGTGTATAAAAAGGAAGTCCGAATTAAAAAAATAATCAGTGAAACATCATGTCTTTGAAGTTTATTTTCCTCTTCGTTTATTTTCATTTGGTGATTGAAATCACAGCCACAGGAACTTATTCTTTCAACGTACGTTTTAATTCATTGCCTTCAGGACAAAGTCATTCATGCATTTGTCGCAATGGTGGTTCCGTAGATGTGGATATCATCGAATTCGGTATACCAACAACAGATACTCCAGATGATGATGATACTAATACAACCGAAGGATATATTTATGAAGTTCCACATCAAAAGTTTGAATGTCAGCCAGGCCAACGGAATAATTCTTTAGGAAATTGTACATTAGAGCAAACATCCGATAAACCTTCTCCAGGTGTTAATTCCACCATAGGATACAATTATACAGTTGCAGATCAAGAGTTTAAATGTCCGCCAGGGCAAATGAAGAATTCCCAAGGAAAATGCACAGAAAAGATAACAAAAACCCTAGATAGAAGAATTTTTCATGATTCTCCATGCGTGAAAAACCTAGTGAAAGATAACGAGGGCAAATGTGTAGAACCAGTGGAGACTAAAAAATAATTCTTTGTGAATCATTTCTTATTTTATGTTTAAAGTATGCCCTTTTTTTCACAGGCAAGTGAAAAATAATGTTAGCTAACAATTGAGTTACAAAATCTGAATAAATATTTTTTATTTTTCAAATACAAGTTCAAAAAATTTTATCATGATGCAAATAGATGATTGGTCTAATAAATAATAAATGCAACAAAAGCGGGTGTCTACAATTAAAGAATATCACGTTATAATTTGACTATGTTGTGCATAATTCGTGCCGAAACAACAATCACAACTTTGTGCCTAATTAATTTATAAGCCAACGAGGACTGAAGATGGACGAATAAATTTTGTCCGAAAAGTCTCCTTTTCGGTATTTGGCATCCAAAGGCTCTCTTAATTTGCTGCACCTGTACTTGTTCTTTTCCATTCCATTACATCAACAGCAACTTCTCTTCGAATCATAAATTTTTATATCGATTGAGAAATTTGTTTTCTTCTAAAGATATGATTATTTCGTGGCACATATCTTTATACTTATTGTAAGCAAATTGCATAATTTAGCTAATAATTGATATCTTCTAAAACTCTTTCTTAATGTCCTTTCTTGATGAGTGCTTAAGAAGATCAATGATAAGTGAAAGCCTCTTTTTTGTCTATAAAAAGGATGTCCGAATTAAAAATTCATCACTAACATAATGTCTTTGAAGTTTATTCTTCTCTCTCTTTATTTTCTTTTGGTGACTGGCATCACCGCCACCGAATCTTACTCTTTCAACGTACGGTTCAATTCGTTGTCTTCAGGAGGAACTCATTCGTGTATATGTCCTAATGGTGGTTCCGTAGATGTGGATTTCGGTACTTCTAATATCGGAAGTCCTGATGTTGGTACCTTCCAAGGTTACAATTATCCTATTCCACGTCAAGACTTTCCATGTCCGTCAGGTCAACAGAAGAATTCTTTAGGATTATGCATAGAGAAGCCAAGAGGATATGGAGGAGGAGGAGGAGGTTTTTCTGAAACTCCATGTAAGGAACCCCTAGTGAAAGATAACAATGGTAATTGTGTAGAATCAGTGAACACTAACAAATAATTCTTCATTTTTTACCTTTTACGGATGCTCCTTATTTAAATCAACATAAATATTTCACAATGATACTTCAATTTTTATTTTAACTTCTTAAGAGCAAGGTCAAAGAATTTTATTGTGATGCGAATGAACAATAGGAATGGGTGATTATAAAGTCTCATAATAATCAATGCAACTAATTCGATGTAACTTGACTACAATAAATATAATCGTTATGAGTACAAAATCAATAACAATGCATATATTATAACTATTAATCCCTTTAATCCTTTTGAAAAAATTTTCATTAAAAAAAAATAATAATAATAACAACATGGAATAGCCTTGTAAATTATAAATTTGTTGTTGGGGGTTTTATTTTATTCTTAAAAAAAAAAAAAAAAAAAAAAAAAAAAAAACAGATTTCCAAACATTTCTTAATATAATTAAGTACGGTTTAAACCCTTGCTGCTTAAGATGTTTCAGACTATTAAAAAAAAAAAAAAAATAATAACTTCGGGTACCATTTATGAAAATATCGAAGATCGAGGATAGTTTTAATTTAAAAAGAAAATTCAAATTAGTCAATTAAATATGAGATTTATATTGATAGTAGGCCAAATGTTTTATTATTATTTTTTTGTACAGATGGCAATGGACGTTCCACATTTTCCCAGGGTCGATCACCCAATCTATCTATTCTTAATGACTCTAAAACATTATCTACATTTATACCAATTATTTTAATCCTGAAAGCAAACCCCAAGTGCAAAAAATATAAATAAAAATATAACGTGGAACCTTTCCCCCCAAAATAGGAACTTCATTGAACGTATAAGAAGTTAGCATTTCACTTTGCTGGAGATAGCATAACTGTTAAATAAAAATTTTACTACACTAATAAACTAACTTCTGAGTGTACTTTTATCTATTTTGTGTCTCCGTTTTCTAAATAATAAAATTTCAGAAAGAGAAAGAGAGTGAGAAAGGAAAATTTTATATCTCTAAGGTGCATTCCATTGGATTTTCGTTATCCGAGGGTGTTCTCTCCTGCTGCTCGTTATTGGTATTATTAAGCCATGTCTCGTTTATCTCGCATTTAACGTTACGTGGCTCCGAGACCGGGACCGGTCCGGCCATGCATATGTATCCAGAATTTGTGTGCCGATAAGTGAGGAATTTATTATACCTGGCTGGTGATAGGCGGAGGCGGGGTCGTTGGCGCCGACCCCCTCCTAAAATAAAAAAAAAGCCTAAACCCATGCAATCCTATCTTAGTCTTCTGGCGCCCTTTCTAACTAATTAGGCCCCGGTGCCCGTTGATAAGAAATTTTGAAATATATAGGCCAATTTCGGAGTTAATGAGTTCATTAAGACAAAAAAAGAAAAAATATTAGATATATAAAAAGACTTTTTATCCTCATGAAGAAATTCAAACTATGAGAAGATAATATTGTGATTTTACTTCTTAACTCGCTCAAAAATTCCATTCGGACCAAAACAATAATAATAAAAAGAAAATAAATGGTTTGGAGAATCTTACAATAATTCAAAATGTCTTGTACTAAGATTATCTACTTAGAGAGAGGGGATTCGTTTTAGTGATGCTCAAATACTCAAATTCTTGTTTTTTGATAAATAATGCCTTTGTTGGTATTTTCAACGCACGAATAGCCAAAAAAAATTTATTTTTAAAGATGAAATAGACTTTTTTATTCAAGATCTAGGTTGGCTTAATGAAATTTATTTAAAAGTAATTGAATATTAGAACATAATTAAGTAATATAATATTAAGCATAACTAATTTCTCAAGGTTACTTAAATGAAGGTATTAAAAATCACTATATGACGACTTAAATGATGATATAATAATCAAGATAATGAGCCTAATCACACGTTAAGCAATGATTGACTAATGAATAAATACCGTAACCAAACTTAAAATGGAAATTGCAATGTCATTTATTTTTGATGATATCTTTCATGAATCCTTCCTTTATTTATTAAGTAAAAAATAAATTTTTCTTGTGCATTTTACATGCTCTCTTCTTTATGTAATATTTACAACTGTTAGAGGTTAATAAACATTTATTCTGATACAGAAAGCTACTAAAGAATAAACAGAGTATTAAAACGAAATATAGGTGTATAAATTGAATTCAATATTAAGTGGAAGAAATATAAGAGCTCGGAGAAATTAAACCAGTTTTATTTTATTTAAGAAATAAGTAGATCGGCCATCCTAATTACGATGTTTTTATGAAGTGGATTTGCGTCCGATTATGATAATAATAAATAAAAAGCCTAATTAAATAAACTGTAGAGAATTAAACAATTAATTAAATTAATATCTTTTGGCTCAATTTGAGTACATATTTGTAAGTAAATTTTAAGAAAAAAAATGTTTGCCCTCCCCAAGAAAAAAATTTGCCCCTCCCAAGAAAAAGTTGAAATGACGCCACTGATTGAAATTTGTGAAAAAAAAATATCATTGAGGGTTTATACGAGTATATACCAAATTGCATTATTTCGAAAAACTGTGTAGTACAACTTCCAACACAAAAATGGACTAAAACAAATGGCTAGCTGCCAAAATGGAAATTAAAAAAATCTACTCAACAAAATGATACGATGCAGTGACGCACTGAAATCGCAAAAAGTAAAAAAAGGCCAGAACTAGAAATAAGAGAAAGTAAAAAATGAATTTCAAGATAGGCCTAAATAAACAATGTTTATATCTGTGGACTTAGGTACAATAATAAATTTTTTTTTTCTCCAATCCAAAGTAAAGTTATAGTAGAATATTTGATGAAGATAATTGCATAGACTTCTGCCTGAATTTGCCCTATTAATTTTTTTTAAATTTGATGAAGCTCAGGAACCTTCTTTACAATTTCCAATAGGATTCGGACCAGAAGGTTCAATTAAAGATCAAAAAGTTTTTTAAAAACAAAACTTTATTTGATCCCAGACAATGTTTCGCTCACTTGCTGCCCACTGCTTCAGTGGTTGGAGTTATAGAGAGCCATAAAGTATAAAATTATTAAACAGTAGGGCTTTAACAAAATACACATAGACATTTCCTTTCGAACTCTTGCTAAGACGGGAAGGGGTTAATTTTTTTATAATTAAATCGGCAGAAATACAAATATCCGTCAAGACCACAAGGAGAAATTCATTCACCCTGTTTCACAGGAAATATTGAAACGTGACAAAGGGCTGACCGATAAAATAAAACCAAGGTAATTAGTATGACCATAAAATATATTCATTGGACCTTACTTTTTCTAAATAGAATATAGATTTTTTTTTACATAAGTCGGCTAAACATTTTCGTTGTTTTTTTTTTTGTCCAATTTTATCCCAGGACAGAGCTGATGTCATTAAAAATGCCAGCCAATCAATATATATCCATCATCGATGACTGATCCGCTTCTCCCACTCCACCTCTCTCGATCAATTTTACAAATATTAATGCCATATCGTATGCACTCCCTCCCGGGGGTTAAAAAATATATTAGCTTTAAAATTGCCAGAGAAAAAAAAATATTTTATAGTAATAAAATAAAAATAACATTCGACCGTCCATCATTTTTTTGATTTTGACAGCGTAGGTATTTTTCCGTTGGGAAGTAAATTATTATTATTTTTTTTTTTTTATGTGAATATAAATATAAGCCTGTATGTCTGTCATTAAGTTACGATGATTGATATTTATATAATAAAAAAAAAGCTGGGAGAATTGTATTTTTTTAAATAAAAAAAATTATAAATAATAATAATAATAAGAGATTTATTTTTTAAGAGAAGTGGAATAATAAATTCGGGATCATAGATAGTTCTGAAAATTTTTGAAAATCAAAGAGTGACAAAAAACAAAACATAACAAAAGAAATCACAAATAAACGAAAAATATCAAAATGGAGACGCCTGCCAACAAATATCTACACTAAAATTGAAATATGTCTGTCCGAATTTAGTAATAGAAATACTGTAAAAGAAAGTTGATATAAAAATAAACAATGATAATTCAATAATGTCGATAGAGGAAATAAAAAACTTATTTATTTTATTTTTTTAAACCCTTTTCGGCTACAGAGGCCATTTAGGGGTTATTTATTTATTATAAATTTTTAATATACAATGTACCGATGGCTACCGGGGGGCGTTCCACACGCTGATTGCTCGGGGTAATAAAAAACTTCTAAAGTAGTATACTGAATTCATAAAACAAAGCAGGCTGCCTTTAAGAATTTTGCTGGAAAGTCATCGATACGAATAATTAATAAATACAATATATTCTCAGTAGGCCTAAGTTTTTTTTTTTTTAATACTCACTCACATTCACACAGTCTTTTCGGCAACTAACCATAGAAGGCTTTATACTATAAGCGTTATTGAATATATACCGGTATATTTGGGGTCTAGGCATTCTTATTTAAACCATCTGGTATCCAAATGGCTTAAATAAAACCATCGAACTGCCTGGGATCCGAACCCACGACCCTATAGTAGGCCAGGACTCTACCACCTACACCACGGCCCGAGGGCAGGCCTAAGATAAATGGCCACTGCAGCCAAGAGGACAATGTAAAAAGAAAATTACTGATAGAGGACTTTATCAGTTAAAAAAAAACATATACCGAAACTACAGTCAAAATTAGGAGCAATAATAAATAATAATGAAATATATAAAATATATAACAGGTCATTCAATAAGTCCGTAGGATGACATATAGATGGCGTTACTAGAATTTTTTCCATATGATTTTTATTTAGTACTAACTTTCAAACGATACGTGTATAAATTTGACAGCAATCTAACTATTGATTCGTGAGTTATAGAATTTTATGTGAAGCAACTTTTGTTATTGTAAAAAAAAATTGAAAAAAGTGAACTTCGAGTTTTAATAAAGCATTGATTCGAATTGCTTACCCACCCACCATATTCTCCAGATTTAGCCCCCAGCGACGTTTTCCTGTTTTCAGATCTCAAGAGAATGCTTGCTGGGAAGAAATGTAAGTCCAATGATGAAGTAATCGCTGAAACTGATGTCTATTTTGACGAGAAAGATAAATCGTACTATAAAAGTGGTATCGAAAAGTTGGAAAATCGCTATACTCGTTGTATCGCCCTCGAAGGCAACTATGTTGAATAATAAAATCGAGTTTTGTCAAAATTTTGTTTTTTTTCTTACTTATCCTACGGACTTATTGAATGACCTGGTACTATCCGTCTCAAAAGTAATTGAACAAACACTAATCCGAGAAAAGTAAATGTCGGATATCTCAAAAATAATTGATATTCCGAAAATGGAAATTTTCTTGTGAAATTGAAAATGTGAAGAACAATTAAAAATTTGTAGATGACTGAGATGACTACATATAGTTAACTACATTAAATAAGATTAGTTGAGTTAAATTACAACTAAAAAAAAAATAAATAAATAACACTGAAGAGACTATATTATAAATGTCTCAACTAATCGACGTATAAATAATTGTGGAGTGATCGTCGATTTGACCAACTTTCCATTGGAATTTCGAAATGAAATTTTGCTCTCTTATAGAGAGAACGTTATGGAAAGTCCATAAAAAATACTCGGGTCCTCAATTAAAATGAAATATAATTACTGTTTTTTTTGGAACAGGTAGTATGTTGAATAGAGGCTACAGCTAGAGGATATTCCTAAAAAAGGTAAAAGACTAATTAAAATTTGTAAACTCACAAAAGACACTACTCTAGGCTAGAAAATTAAAAAAAAGTGAAACATATAAAAAAAGAGGTCTCACATAATCGATTTCTTGTATGAAATGTAATTCTAATGAGGCATGAGTGACGGTGACCGCTCTTCTTTGTTCGGCCCCCAAAACAAGACATGTTAGGATCAGGTCACGATTCCTACCATCATAGATGTCAAGAATCAAAAGCTTGTCGCATGCAGTCTCTCTGATCATCTTGTGTAAATAGAAACGTGTCCCTAGCTCTAAAATCAGGACCGTGTTCAAAGATAAGTCTGAACCACAGCTTCTGTGCGCCGTGGACCGATGGGAGGGAGGGGGGTCGAAACATTCAACCAACATCGGCAAAAAGTTGATGGAATTTTTTATATCTAGAAAGCAGGTCAAGTTTTTTTTTTTTCTTTTATTAAATATGATTTCTCAACACAGTGATTTAAAATTTTTGTAACAAGATAGACTGTAAATTGATTATAGCCTAAATCAGTAGTCAGGAACAAGATGTCCGCTATAATAAGTTTTTGATTGGACCAGGCAATGTAATTATTTTAAGAGCCGATTTCTTCATCTATGGTCAAGAAGCTTTTTTGGACTATTCAGTTCGTCTGAAGAATAGGATTGAAGGTGTTACGCATGTTTTTCCCGATAAGATGGCGTTATGTGTCATTAAAAGTATGCCCAAAAAATCAAGTAATTCAAAAATTTGCCAAGAGATGTCAGAATGGTAGCTAATAATATTTAATGCATTTGGTTGATTTTCATTGATCTTTTTACAATAAATACTTTATAAATGTTATTATATATTATGTATCTTTTATAAAAGCATAAAAATATATAAATATAGGCCAGATATATACGCTATTAGGGGATCAGCTGTTAGACTAGCCTGCCATCTATTGCAAGAATGCTGAACTAATTTGACAGTTAGTTTTTAAATAAATCATCTAAGCTTATTTTAAAAATTTCTTAATTAATATGTGATTAATAATAACAAAAAATTTATTTTTAAATTAAAAAAAAAAAATTAAAGATTATTGGGACTGATTGTTTTTTTGTATTTGCTTGAAAACAAAAAAATTAATTATGATAATTTTTTAATAAGTCATTAAAAAAAAAGCTCGATGACCCAATAATCTCTTATGAATTTAATTCATTTAAAAAAAACCGCAAAAATTCTTATAATAGTCTAGTTTTTTTTAAAAGTACGTTTAGACGTCGCTCCTGAACCCCCTTAACTCAACATTCAAAAGAATTATTTGTTCGTTGATTTTACCTGATTATCAGAGTTTCCGACTGCAAAATAACCGACAACTCTAATCAGCTCGTGGAGGAGAGTAGCTTCCGGAGGATCAGTTCTAGAGCAAAGCCAGAGAAGGTGAGAGGCAATATGACGAAATTGTAGAGAGATGCCCTCGGCGCCCAGTACAGACTGCAACAAAAATAATTATTTATATAAATACATTAGGTTTCGTATAAACAGAGACAAAGATTCAGTTCTATAAGCTGATGACTTTTTCTTTTATTATTATTATTTACAAGTAGTTAAATGTTTCGCGGTGAATGAACTTACGGAAACAAACTATTATTATGTGATAGTCTATGAGTAGGCTATAGCAAATAAAAGAAAATAAATTTAGTAAAGTCATGCTATCTAATTATGAAGAAGTTAACAAAACTCTCGTAATGAAAACATAGCCTATATCAAATTATAAAATCGGGATTTCACCCCTACTTACTTTAATTCTACAAAAAATAAATTGAATAAAAAGTAATTCATAACAAGATAGCAATAAATAGAAAAATGTCCAGTGTAAGCAAAAAAAAAAAACATTTATTTTTTAATATCGATGATAGAGGGAGGAAATAGAGAAAGATTTATTTCCCCGTAAAGAGCAAAGAGGGAAGTCAGGGTGTCTGTCTGTGTGTCTTGTCCACTGACTTGGGGTCTTTTTTTTCCTTTGTAGAAAAATATTTACTCTTGGATAAAAAAATATCAAGTAAATATTTTACGGTAGGCTGAACGAAAAAACTAAACTTAAAAAGTTATTTAGGCTAGGGATAAATCAGAGTATAAATTATAATAAATAAGAGGTGGAATAGTGAAGTCAGAATTTTTTTCTACTTTTGTTATGTTGATCATTGGTTTTAATTTCCCGTCTGAAAGTTATCATTAATTTGTGTCTGATAGTGGGTTGTGAGATCCTTCTATTTTCCTGCCCCAGTAGGATGTAGGAATGAAGAATAGTTTTTGCGATATATTTGGGATTCGTTAATTGAAGACAGAAAGACACAAACGTACAATCTACATATATGATTTTGTAGTTTTATACAAAATCGCGGATAAAACTGTTTAAAACATATGGATTTATAAAACTCGGATGCGCATGCGCATACCCGACGAGAAAGGAAGTTCAAATAAAACTAGCCGCGCCGCCCGCCTTCGGCGGGCTCCGCGTCTAGCCAGGGGGCTAAGCCCCCTGGACCCCCATCAGCTGGCCGGCGCGCCTGCGGCGCACCCTCGCCTTTTCTTAATTATGAAAAGAAAATTATTATCACTACGTATTCCAATCCAGTGCCTGCTTGAGGATTTGTTTACATCCATAGAATATATAAAGGCAAAGAATACATAGATCTTTCTCTATACATTTCCTATGGGAGAAATCGTAACTTTAGGAATTAATAACTCAAAAAGTTATAGGAATTTCGGGACCCGAGTATTTTTCCGGGACTCTCCATAACGTCCTCTATAAGACTGCAAAATTTCGTTTCAAAATTCCAACGGGAAGTTGGTCAAACAGAGCGTGACAGACGGACAGACGGACACTCCGCAATTATTATATATAGATTAATTTAACTTTTAACCTATTATTTCAGGGAGTTGGTTTTTTTACAGTTTTTTTTTTTTTTTTTTTACATCGGGCTATTTATCCATGAATAAAACCGTGTAATATATTCTGACCACAAGTGTCTGATCTGTTCGAGAGTGGAGCCTTGAGCTTAGGCAACCAAAATGCTTGGTCGTCGAAAGTGTTGTTCCCCAAAATAATAAATTAAGTTTGTAATAATTTTATAGGAAAGAGTTTTTAAATAATATTATCGAAATATTTTATAAGAAAACTTATTTAAATGTTTTGAACTGGAAGATTTATTGCAGTTTTTGACCAGGGTATTATAGGTCTGTTTTTAATAATAAAAAGAGGTTTTTTTTATTATTCTTTCGCTTTATTTTGCAGACTGGCTACTGCGCTAGCATGCAGTTTCGGTGGGGTAATCCACCATCTTCAGGCCTGAAATTACATTTTTAATTAATTATAATTTACTTATTTTATATTTTATGTTGTTATTGTTAGACAAAATTAAATAAATAACAACATAAAATATAAAATAAGTAAATTATAATTAATTAAAAAAGTAAAAATGCAATAAATCTTCCAGTTCAAAACATTCAAATTTTAATTGCACTAATCCATTTAAAAAAACTTATTTAATGTATGTGAGGTTTCACTAGGTTAACCTAGTACAATAAATAAGTTTTCTTATAAATATGCTTCACGTAAAAACAACACCACTTTCCCTCCAAACTATAATATTTTATAACTTATATAATAGTTAAATATAATAGTTATTTAAAAAAAAATAATAATTAAATTTCGTTAATATCAACACAAAATGGATCCTCTTAAAATAAATTTTTTGATTATTAGGCCAGAAAATAAAAATTTCAAAAAGAATTTATAATTAATTAACAAAAATAAGTAAATTATTTTATGAAAAAAAAAAAAAATTCCTTTTGGTTAAGTTAAAAGCAACTTTTTCTTCCCCAATCACAAGTAGTTATGCTTAAACCGCGAAAATAAATAAAACATGCCGAGAGCAAACGATACGCCAAGATAGCACATCCCCCACCCCACCCGCACCACCTCCCTTTTCTCTCTCGGGCAAGACAAACACACTCTTGCAAAGCCGCTAATTAATTAATTCTAAGCCAACTCGAGGCTAATTAACTCGCCTTGGTGTGTAACTTTGTCTGTATTTGTCAGTTGTTGACATAATTGGATCAAAGTTTTTTGATATATATAATTGAGAAGAAATGTGTGGACATAGAGAGGGCTTGGTTTCTCTTCCCTTGGGAACTGCCGTAACGTATACAAAGGGAATCCCGGAGATAATTGTATGATTAACTCGAAACGCAGAGAGAGAGAGCCATCAGGAATGTTTGTTTTCTGTCCGGCCACAGAGGAGTCAAAACGAACCCCCAACCTAGTGTGTATATATGGTTTTGAGCCCAAAGGGCAAACTGATGAGCTAAGGGTTAATTATTTATCCCAGGGATTCCCTCCCCGTGTTTAGATACCAAGGTAATTCGATCGAGACCACCCACTTCCCAAACCACCCGATACAGTCCATATATCCACCCGTCTGTCGTGTCAACATAGCCGGGATTGGAATTGTAAATTTGACCCCCGATATGTAAACAAAAAGACTCCCGATTAACAACAGACCATTCCTCCCCCGCAGAGTTCTCCGGTTGTCCTAAAACCATCTACAAAGTCAATTAAGGGTGGCCATTTACAATGCACAAGTGAATCTATTTCAAAACACGTAAAAATCAATGGTAAGAATCAAATTTATTACATGAGAAAAATTAAAGATAAATATCTTGTCATTCTCAAATAATTACGTATACAAAGACTCTTATGCCCAATTGCACCGTCCAATTTAAGTATGACTTAAAAATAAGTATCAACAACATGGCAACGCTGTAAATTTTAGTGATATTCTGGTGATTTATTTTTAATTTTATAATTTTTCTTTTTAATAATCATAAACTAAATCAAATACATATTGTTTATAAATATTAATTTCAGAAAAATGAGAAAATCGGAAACAAAATATTAATTTTCATGATTTTTGATTAATTAATAACAATTTTATATATAAATATTAATAACGAGCTGCCACTCTATAACAGTGTTTTCAACCGATGGGTCGGACCCCTAGGGGGGTGGCGAAGCCCTACACTGGGGGTAGGCGGCATAAAGAAAAGGCAATGTTCTACACTATAATAAAAACACAATTTCATGGAGAAGGGAAATAGGTACCAAAATAGAAAAAATCATATATCTTGTTACATAGTCTTTTGATTTACAAACTTTTTGTCGGTCTATGGACCAAGGGAATCGCCAGAATTTTTTTTTTTTTTTTTTTTTTTAAGGTCCTTCTCGGCATCTAAGGCCATTTAGACCCCATCCCTATTTATTTCAAATGATTTGTAGTCAAATCAAATGAAATAAATTTTTCTCGCTTGGGATGGGAAGCGAACCCGGGACTCCGGTGCGAGAGGCTAATGTCTTCCCACTGAGCCACGGCTCCCGGGCACCGCCAGAATTTTTCAACCTGTAAATTCAAAAAGATTGAAAAACACAGCTCTACTGCAAAATTTCGTTTAAAAATTCCAACGGGAAATTGGTCAGAGCGTGACAGACGGATGGACCGACAGACCCTCCGCTAATATATACGTATATAATATAGATCATCCTCAAAAATATTGTTCATATTGTTCATGTTTTTATAAGAAAAAAATCTAAATCGAATCCAAAAAATGTATTATTATTAGTTAATTAATATTATATTATCAATATTGTTTTTTAACTTAAGTCATTGCTAAGCCCCCGAAATCGAGGGCTTAAATATTTGGGGGTTAAGTATGAAATTTAACACACTTTCATTGTCATCCGTTGCTAACCACGCTCGTTGCTAAGATAACACCTTCTCTGATTGAAAATAAAATCATGTTTCAAGACCCAAATGGCGTGAATAAAGATGCCAGGACCCCCAATATATATTTATTAATAAATAACAGTATCGTTTAAGTCTTATAATATTAAATCACAAATAAATCAGCAGAATATCACTAAAATTTACAACGTTGCCATGTTGTTGATACTTTATTTTAAGTTATACTTAAATTGTGCGGTGCGATTGGGCATTAATGAACTTAATGACTTGACAATTATCTATTATTTTGTCTGTCACGGATACAAGTTTTGCACCTTTTTTTATAAATTAAATTAACCTTTCGGAAAATTAAATATATTTAGGGCAAAAAGTTATTATAGACCGAGAAAGAAATTAAGTCTGCAGTCACACGATCTGACAATTAATCACCGAGAAAAGATAAAGACTGGTATATAGAGAGTAGAAGAAATGGCAGCGTTAAGCGCGTGTAATTTGTGGTCGTCATTAACAAGATGAAATTAGCCAGTCCCCAAAAAAATTAATAGATTATATAATACGTCAAAAATCAAAGCCGAAAATAAAAATATTTAGCTTACTTGTGTTTTCGATTTTTTTTTCAAGTCCAAAATCAAACTAATGGAATTAAAAAAAAATTTGAAAAATTTTATTTCGGCAGCGCTGCGGGGTGGATACTAAAGTACCGCAGGCTTACCAAACTTGAAACGGGAATCTTTTTAAACGTTTTTAACTTAAGGAAATTAATCACGTTTGAATACTAGAAAGCCTGCGGTTGACTATCACTGAAGTTACTCCGCTAGGGTTCTGCGGAAACACCCTAGGGTTTCGTAAGAAAAAAGCGAATTCAACATTTATGGTAACGGGTGATTTGAATTTCATATAAATATTTATGTACTAGAGTGAGAAAAATAAAAGAGAGCAGATAATTATAATTTTATTTATTTCCCTGCTGACGTTTCGGTCCTGTTTCTGAAGATGGTCCTAAACAGGACCGAAACGTCAGCAGAGAGGAAATAAATGAAATTATAATTAGCTGCTCTCTTTATTTTTCTCATTTTACTACATCAATTCAATCAGCTACAAATATTAAATAAATATTTATGATAAATATCTACTGTCTTAGCCTTATCCCTATATGGGGTCGGCAAAATTAATTTATAAAGAATCCGAGAGAAAAAGCAATCCGACCCGTCTCACGGCCTGACGCTTACATGAAAAGGGAAAAAGTAAAAAAGGCTGACATAAAGGAAAGGAAGAAATGCCAGCCTAGCTCGGGTAACTCGTGGTCGCCATCCACACACTCACTAGAAGTGAGCCCCCGAGTGAATTTATGATAAATATATTAATATTAAAAAGGAATTTATTATTTATCTATACCAAATTATATTTTGAATTATACAACTTGCATGTAAATTTGTTTTATTTGAAAAAAACATTGTGTGGTTTTATGAAACCACGATGCAAGTGAAACTTTTTTTGGAGCGTTTAAATGAAGATTTTCAGAAAATTATTCAATTATCAGAATCAGAATCAGGGTATTACAACGCGTTTTTAATCTTAATTTAATAATTGGAAAATGGAAATGATAATGAGAAATCATAAAACGCATGTTTGACGTCACGGCTTGTAACGCGACATGCTGATAGAGGAACGAAAAAATTTGAGGCGATCAAATAAAAGTTCCACCTTAAAAAAAAAAAAAGCTAAAATAACATTCGTGTTTTGTTTCTATTAATGAATAATATTAAATATTAAAAATATTGTTACATGAACGCGAGGGTACAAAAACAGTGTCAAAAAATAAATATAAATAACAGTAATACTCCACAGTAAATAGAATGGAAATAATTTAATGTTCCTTGCCCGGCCCGGCACTATTTGATCCATCGACTGGTACCTGCCCGAGGCCAGGAGATTGGGGACCACTGATTTAGAACTTCGGAAGAGTGAAAAGGTTGGAAAACGCTGATATCAATATGGTCTCAAGTGTCAAAAATATGAAAACCAGAAGACCAGCGCCTGGCGAGTAGACAATTAAAGCACCTTCCGCGATTTCGAGTTTGCCTAGCATACAGGGGAAGGAAGAGCAAAAATTAAGATACAAAATAATTTTGAAAAATTTTACGCCGACAGTCTTTTTTTAATTGATACAGCTAATGTAGGGTTATTGTGAGAGATTCTCAAGGAGATGTTTAGCATCTCTTTCATTAATAAAAAAGAAAGATGAAAACATACCATGGGGAACATAAACATTTGCACCCTGAGCCATTTGAAAGACGCCTACTGTTAGGCATCCCAATTGACTCACCACTACATATGCAGTGTCTGTGTGAATTTACCTGAGGTAGGGTTCTGAGGGTCTTTTAGGATAGACCATAAACCACCTCTTTTCAGCAATATAGCGTAGCCTTTTTTTTTATCTCAATATTTAAACTTTTTTTTTTAATTTCATCTTGTTATTTGGAAAAAAATTCAAATTTTGAACGAAACTTGCACCCTGAGCCATTTGAAAGACGCCTACTATTCCAATTTTTTAATAAAATTTCTTCGATATCTATAGACCTTTACAATAATATCTCGGGCGTTAAAATATTCTTATTAAGAAAAAAATCTGGTGTG
Source organism: Euborellia annulipes (assembly GCA_023213315.1). Classification (NCBI taxonomy): domain Eukaryota; kingdom Metazoa; phylum Arthropoda; class Insecta; order Dermaptera; family Anisolabididae; genus Euborellia; species Euborellia annulipes. The sequence goes on from JAKCPI010009111.1 coordinate 26,162, forward strand.
ACTGATCGCACAGCACACAACACTCTTTTTAAGAAAATTTTTTCAAATATTTTTTTTAGGGTATTTATAAATCGTTTTTTTTTTTTTTTTTTTTTTTTTAGCTAGAGTAAATTATCAATATTTTACTTTCTCTTACCCTATATGAAATTTAATTTGTATTATATATCTTAAATATCTAGTCATGGCTTGGGTCCTATTGGGGGAGGTTTGAACCCCCCCCTCCCCCGCTAGGCCTATGAGACAAAATAATATGAACACCGGACATATAGAAAATATTTATTTATTAATAATGTGTTGAGCCACCATTTGCTTGTAGAAATTTTTACAGGTTATTTGGGGGGTACTCTAGGATCTATCCAAAGTTTTTGACCTCGAGGACCCTGTACTAACTTGGGGGGAGTGGGAGAGGGGGTTGCAAAAACCTCAAAATTTTAGAACTTTTTCATTTTTTATTTTGTTTTCTATCTCATAAACTAAGCATATTTTGTGCACCAGAATACAATACAAAGTTGTAGAGCATTAAATTTGCTAAAACTTCGTTATTAAAACGCGTATTTCGACCCAATATTAACCGAGATACGGTCGATCAAAGTTTCTATTTGTTTTACATTTCGAGGAACTTGGTCTAACTTTAATCGGCCGTATCTCGGTTAATATTGGGTCTAAATATTCGATTTATTAACCCAATCTTAGCAAATTTAATGCTCTACAACTTTATTATGTATTAAAATTCACAAAATATGTTTAGTTTCCGAGATATAAGCGAAAAACTGAAAAAAGTCCAAAGTATCTCGAAATGAAAAAAAAGAAACTTTGATCAGCCGAATCTCGGTTAATATTTGGTCTGAAAATTCGTTTTATCAACCAAATTTTATACTCTTTCTAATTTATTATGGGGGAGTGCACAAAATATGCTTAGTTTGAGAGATATAAGCGAGATACTGAAAAAAGTACACACATTTTGAGTTTTTTTTTGTTTTTCTCCAACCCCTGTAGGCCCTTCGAATTAAACAAAAGCAAACATTAAAAGCTAAAAATTGAATTTAAGTTTTTTTTCGGTGTCTAGAAGAAGAATTCGCAAATTCTTTATTTAAAATTTATTTATTGTCCAAAGGGATGGTTTATGGTCTATCCTAAAAGACCCTCAGAACCCTAACTCAGATAAATTCACACAGACAGTGCATATGTAGTGGTGAGTCAATTGGGCTGCCTAACAGTAGGCGTCTTTCAAATGGCTCAGGGTGCAAATGTTTATGTTCCCCATGGTACAATTAATATTTATTTACTCACTCGGTCGAGACAATTTTTTTTCAAATATGTAAGTTAATAAATATATACAGGCCGGAACTACGAGATTTTTAGGGGGTAAAATTTAATTTGCCTCCCTCCTCCTTAAAATTTTCTATACAAAATTTATATATTTTACCTTTTTTTTTTAGTAAATCTTTCTTTAATTGCCGCCCCCTGATATCTGCCGCCCGGGGCAAATGCACCCACTGCCTCCCCCTAGATCCGGCCCTGAATAAATATTAAATGTATATATAAATTATTACATACAAAAGATGAAGAAAGGGCGTGCACGCAAACAGGAACAGCCTCTAAAACTGACAAGGTTGATACGTTTCGGTTTTATTTTAATAACGCCGTCAGTTTAGAAAACTTGGACTCAAAACATCCAGTCAATGGTGTATTTTAATATATCATTTCCATTTCTGAATTTCTGAACAAGAAAATATTAGTAATCGAGTCTAGATAGGAGAAAAGCTGGCCGATCATCTCGAATTATTGCATTTTTTTTTTTTTCTCAAGCAAAAATTTTTCAGGTGCCTCAATTTGCCAAGTCTTGTATATACGGAAGTCAATTTAGAAAAGACCATTTAATTCAACTTCCTCGTTGACATTTAATTTAGTCTCTTTTGAAGAGTCCACTCTTTTATTGTATCTAGAAAGCGAAATCTAAATTAATTAATATAAAAATTTATAGGTAATTGATGTAATTATTAGTTAAAATTTTTGACAGTTATATAAAATGACTCGGTGAGTTTACTTGTTTGTATATTCGGGACAATAAGTGAAAGGAATTGTTATAGGTATAAAAAGGGCCGGAGATGGGAAGATTCACTTATACTTTCAATCACCATGCAAGTGAAGATTGCAAACTTGTCTATCTTTTTGCTGTTTATTTCTTTAACAACAGCCTCAATTTCGCATCCAGGGGTCTACGTATTCCTCAACTCTTTGCCCCCTCCGTGGAATCAGAATCAAAATTCGCCATGGAATCAGATTCAGAATTGCTCCAACCCTGGTATACAAGTGTTCATCAACTCAGCGCCTCCTCAAAACCAAATTCCTTGTGAATATGGTTTAGTGAGGGATTATTATGGAAATTGTGTCTATCCAGCTATACCACCTGAACAGCCTCCAGTAACTGGAGGTGATGGTTCCGGAGGGAGGAGGCGGAGGAGGAGGAGGAGGAGGTGGTGGTGGTGGAGGTGGCGGCGGCGGTTTCAATTCTGCTCCATGTTTGACGGGTAAAGTGAGGGATCAGAGTGGAAATTGTGTTGATTCGTTTGAAACAAGAAGAAGAAGAAGAAGTGATAAATAATATTTTAAAAAATTATTATTATTTTTTTTTTCAATGTTGTTTTATATTTTTATAATTTTTTAAAAATTTTATTAAAAAATCGTATTAATTTTTTATAAGTGATTTTTTTTTAATCCTATACTTTTCTTTATATTTACAAAAAGATCAACCATTCACTTTAAAATCAAGTTAAAATGATTGAAATTAAAATTTCTGTTCTCTCTGCCTCCTGTGGACGTGTAACATCCTTGTTCTTCTAGACCACCCATCCAGGCGTTCAGTGCGCCAGTGGCGTAGCGATGGAAGTCATCACATGTCCCGCGGGCGCTACTCACAAAGGGGCGCCAAATGGTCCGCAAAACTAATAATTGCTACATTTTTTGTCTCAAATTTAAAGCCTAGACTTTATTTATTTATTAATTTGCGAGTATATTTTACATATAATATTATATGGCTTTCGAATGGGGAGGGGGTGGGCGCTAAAAAGGTATTGTGCCCGAGCGCGAGTTAAGCTCGCTACGCCACTGCAGTGCGCTTGTATTGATAAAGATTAGAGTGGGTGTTGTTTTTATTTCGGCCAGACCAGTCGACTTCTGTATATGTATAGGTCAATAAGAAAAAAAAAAAACAATAAATAATAGTTCATTTTTGTTCATTTGAATTTTTTTGTTAGATTTGCATTTGGTGAGTTCCTTGAAAATTCAATACCTTGATAAAAAGTGAAAGGATAGAAAATATAAATTGAGCCGGAGAAATGAAGATTCTCCTATTAAGTAAGAAATCATGACTTCGACGATACCGCTTTTGTTTTTGGTGAATGTACTTTTTGCTGGTGTTATAGCCAACGCTCCTTATCCCTCAGTTTACGTGTTCATTAATTCATTGCCTCCCTCCAATAGCCATTTAAGCTCCTTCCCCGGAGGTGGTTATGCTCCAGTGCAAGTGTTTATCAACTCAGCACCGCCACCTTCGCTTTTTCCAAATCTACTTCCAGGACAAAGTTCTTGTTTACCGGGACAAACGAGAGATTCTTTAGGAAATTGCAAGTGTCCAGTGGGAGAATCGACGGATTCATTTGGAAATTGTCAGTGTCCACAGGAAGAAACACGAGATCAGTTTGGAATTTGTCAATGTCCACTGGGGCAAGCGAGAGATTCGTTTGGCAGATGTTATTATGTTGGATCTTATGCTGGAGGATTTAGTGACACACCATGCCTTGATGGAAAAGTGAGAAATCCGGTCAGCGATGAATGTGAAGTTGAGACTAAAACTGAATGAAGTTAATTAGAGGCATTATTATATGAGTTGAGTGACTAAGTGGGAGTGTGACTAGTTATACTCTTTTTAACATAACTTCATTATTAAGTATGCAGAGGCTTAGAATGGGAATCACTTTTCCATTCAAAATCACTGGACAGTGTCTATTAGTGATAGATAAACTAACAAAATAATTTTTTTTTTTTTTCTACCATCAAGTTTATAATAGTGGTCTAGCTAGGGTGGGTGCCCCCCCCCCCCATAATGATGTCACCCATATACTTAAAAAAAAAATTAAATAAATTAATGTAAAAGGCTAAAAAAAAGTTTATACTTCTTCTGTCCAGTAATAATTATATTATTACTATAATTTCGTTTTTTTGACAGGAAAAAGTTGCCACATTTTGTAAAGAGTAAGAAAAAGAAGAATTATTTTAAAGAAACATATTTTTAAAAAATTCCTACGCTGTTGGTTTAATAATATATTATTTTGATTTAAGGACCACCTCCCCACCCAGCTACGCCAATGGTTTATAGTTTAAATAATAATGAAATAACTGTTGTTTAAGATTATTTTTGTTTTCGCTTCTCTACAAGACAAATCACATTTTCAAATATATTTACATTGTTTAATAAATAGGCGATTGTAAATGATTGGAGGAAGAAAAAATAAAAATTGAATGAAGATGGAAAGAAAAGGGTCGAAACGTTTGAAAAGAGTTGAAAAAATGAGGCTTCCAACCTGGCTGCTTTCCTCTTTATTTCAGCGATTGTATTTTTGTAAAATACACTATAAAGTATTCGCGAGTCGTCTATAAAAATACATTTATAAAAATGACTGATAAGTTTGTCCTTATTAGATCAGTAGTTTCCTTGTAATTATTATATATGAAGGTTAGAAATATTAAGTGAAAGGAACCAAAAGTATAAAAGACATCGAAATTTGAAGATTCGCTTAGATAGAGATGAGCAATGATTGTTAACTTTGCACAGTGGTTACTAGTGATCTTGCTGTTGGCTGGAGTCACAGCTTCTCATCCACCTTTTCCGGTTTTTTATTTGCTTATCAATGCGTTGCCTCCGTTTCAAAATAGTTCATGCTGCTGTTCCACTAGTGTTCTTGATTCAGTGAAAACCAACTCTAATCCTCCAGTGCTAGA
>JAKCPI010009112.1:0-29958 GCA_023213315.1 Euborellia annulipes
AAATTAAAAATTTTTTATTACCGCCCCAGTTGTATTGTATATCATTGGAAAGGGCATCTAAAAAGCTGTAAAATGACACCTCATTCATCTCTCTATCTCATCTCTAAGAGATTTTATAGCAATTTAAATAGATGTGGTTAGGTCGATTTTTTGCCATTTTTGACAACTTTAACGCGCCATATCTTTTAAACAAGTTGAGATATCAAGTTGAAATTGAGGCTTTTTCTTAGTCTCTATTGACTCTACCTATGACCCAAATTTCATAGAAATCCAAGATGGTGAGGTTCAAAAGTGTATCGATTTGACGTGGAATGACTCAGATACAAATATTTTTTATAAAATTGTAAAATTCCTCCGTGTTCCATAACAAGAAGGAAATGGATTCCCATCCCAGTAAAAAAATCTATTAATATATAACAAAATGTCTCCTACAAAAGATAGAGAAGAGCTTAGCATTTTTAAGACTGATTTTCAACTAGGAACTGATGATTTGTATAAAAACTAACTACAAATCTAAAAATACATTAGATGAAATTGTACTGCCCTGAATCAATTATCACATTAGGCACAAAAAAAATAAATATATTGAATTTATTGGTGATAGAAGAAGGAAAAAAGTTGATCTTGAACAGAAAACTTTTTTTCCCTGATGTTATATCCTAAATTAATTTTAATACCGGATACAATTCAAAATATATGTATATGAAGACCAACAGAAGGTAACAGATTTTCATTCTAGGAAAAAAAGTTTTTTAAAAAATGATTGTTAAGCAATATTTGTAAAAAGAAATGTTTCGTTTCATTGTTTATAGCTCCGAGGATGGCTTTGACCAAAGCCGAAACGTCAGCTAGCTGTTGAAATATATTTTTTAAAGAAAAAATTCTGGCTGCGTTTTTCTTCCAACTTTCATTCCTGATACGAAATTTAGATGTGATACGAATAGCAAAACAATGTCAAATATATGACAAACTTAAATGGAAAACACACATGGAGTTTAATTGAAGAAGAAGATGCAAATGTCATTTGATTGAAAAAGAAAGAGTCTGACTTAACCTCTTCACCTTTGCCTTTTATTAAGATTCGACACTGACTTCAAAATCCTTGTCCTATTTTATAAAATAAGAAATTAAGGAATATTTATTTAAAATGAACATGATTTGTTAATACAAGATTTAAAAAAAAAAAAACGAAGTTGACCTATGACCGTTGATTAATTAAATATCTCTTAGCATTCGTTTAAAAAATTATTTATTTTTCAACCTTCACGTCTAGTGAGTACGTGGAGAGCGACTACAAGTTACCCGAGAAAAACAACGCGTTTTAACAGTCTCACCTGCCCCTCCTCTTTCATTATCCATCACACTATGCGACTACCCAATTTGTTTCTCCCTTGCATTCCTACTATCATCAACCTGGGCGTCAAAACTAGGAGTGCTACTACCTGTGAATACGATGGTTGTTATGTAATATCAAAATTATACTTTCCATCCACATTAACTATTCCATATCTTATTCGACAATCACAGAAACAATGATGATATGAGCAGATACCAAGATTTTTTTTAAATTTCATCTTTGCATATATATCTCTATCTTATTTTCTTATTTAAACCCCAAAAACACTTGTTAAAAAATATCATTTGAATATTAGTGTTTCTGTGTGAATGTGATATATATATACCAAGCTGCTTGTATATGTATATATGTGAGGGTGCTTGGTGTTGAGAAGGGGATTTAATTAGCAAGGAGCAGCAGGTCGGAGGGTGATTAAGTTGCCAGACGTAGCAGGAGGAATATCGTGTGCCGATTCTCCTCCGAACCCTTCCGCTTGGGGCTAATTCCTCTCAGATGCAATTAGAGAGCTACAACAGAGTATGTGTTAATTAGCCCGAGTTACACCTTGCAAAAGCAGGTGCTCAAATTGGCCTTCTCCGGGGACAGCCATCTCAGCTCTGCATAATTCACCAGGACGTCTTGCGACTCCTCTGGGGTGCCACATTTCATATAAATCCTTACATTGCAATTAATTACACATCAACATAGACAACCGGGTCAAACTAAATCTTATTCGTTTTAATTTTTGTTGATGAGCTCGAACTGATATCGCTTGGAATCGAACCTACAATCTCTAGCATAAACAATCTGCGTTAGAGCAACAAATAAATACTTTTCCGCCATGCCCATCCTCAGAACTAACAAAATTTTAAATAAAACCTGGCATTAATTAGTAAAAACACTAATAAGTTTCAATGATTTATATAATAAATCATTTGTATTTCTTTTTATTTTAACACCAAAAATATAGTTTGAGGTATAAATTGAATTATTGGAAGAACACTCAGTTTCGGTCCGATAAGGACCATCATCAGGCCTGAAATATACATATTACTTTACTTTTTATTTTACTCTTTAATAACTTGAGGCCATATAGACTTCCAAGTGATGCTATAATACATATTTACAATACATGTGATCAGGACATTTAAATACCAATTGATACAAATTGCAAAATTACTGGAAAGTTCCCCATGGTTACCTGAGCTAAGACTTACTTGAACCCATAACCCTTCCCTGTCTGTGGATAGTTTTAAATTTAAGATTAATAATTTTTAATAATCTAAATTAATTCACCTTGTAATATTAATACTATCTCATCCAGAAATTTTTAAATTTTCTATTTTCTTTTTTGTTTTCAGTTGTGTGGCCAGTCGCGAAACGGGCGATCCGACACAATTAGCGCCCACCTTTCGAGTGACAGAACTAGTAGGTGCGGTGTCGATGCTTTACGGCATGCTTCTTCCTCAAGGGGCACCTCCACGCCCTAGTGCTCCCGATGGAGTTGCATCCAGCTCCACCCCATGCAGTAGCCGTCTGTCAAGCTACCTTCCGCTTGCTTGCTGCTGCTGCTCGACTCGACCTCGGCATGTTTCAGGTAGGCCTCGACCGTCTTTACCATCTACCATTAAGTAAGCTCCTCTACCTAAAGTTAACAAGACTCTTGTTTTATAATTTTTGCGCTCGTCTATATCGAAAGTATTTTTCAAAATATCTCTCAATTTTTTATAGATAAAATTTTTTCTAGGGTTTTTTTTTTAATGATCAAGTTTTTATTTTTATCTGGCGAAACCTCGGGTTGGTGAGCCCGAAGAATCAGCATGTTGAACGTCCCTCGATATAATTTGTATATTCCTAAATGGCCTCAGCTGCCGAGAAGACAATTTCTGAGGCCATTTACTTTATATGTGTATGGCTATTACATTTATTTATAGTTAATATGTATATATATTTATTGGAACCAAGTTCTTTAACGCGGCTTACGCAGGGTGAATCGGGAGAAATGTAAAGTAACAAAAACGCGTTCCTAACAAAAATGCGTTTCCAGCGCCCGAGCGACAGCGGCGGAAAGCGAGATTAGCCGAAGTCTTGGCAATACCGATGACTATCGAAGGCGTTCCCCACACTGTTTTTTGTAGTCTTCTTCCCTCCTCGCCTCAATCCCGCAATGCGGGGTGGGCGGCTTTGACTCTTTCCCTTCAACCCTATTTATTTATACGACCGGAAGAAATAGGACAGGCCGGCCCGTCTCACGGTCTGACGCCTGTCGAAAAGAAGAAGGAAGAGACAGACATTTAAACAACTGAAGGACTACTTGTCTCAGCTCGGGCAGCTCGTGGTCGCCATTCACTTGCCCACAAGATGTGGGCCCCTGAGCAAACTCTTGTTTTTTGGAGTCACCCACCCGAAATTCACCCGTTTTGAATATTTATTTCTTGATTCTGAAGAGCTCAATTTTATTTTGATAAACATAAAAATCTTAAATTTCTGTTTTAAAATCTTTTATTTATCTTGCTTCTAGTACAGTGACTTAGTACCGCTGATAATAAAATTAATAAGCGAATCATTTCAAATTTTCCTATAAAAAATAGGAATAAGATTTAATTACTTAAGATACAGATGAGTAATTCAAGAGAAATTTAATTATCTCTGTCGACGTTTCGAACTCACCTTGTTCTATTCAGTTAGAACTAACATTTCGAACAGGTTCTTACTATACTTTGACTTTTCTTCTCTCTTGATGGTGAGATACTCATCCATTTTTTTATTTTGCTGTTCCTTAAATAGTGTTTTGTTCTGGATCAAATTGACCTAACATATAGTAAGTCTTAAAAACCTCTATTTAGGGTTCTGGTTTATTTTAAAAGGAAATTATAGCTGCTCTTCGCTTCTCCCTATCCCCCAAATGATGATTAAATAATTTAAAACTAAAAGTAGCAAAAACTATAAAAATTGATAATTGCTATCAAAATATTCAGTTATTATTTAGAAACTTTTATTTTAATAGTATTTGGCAAATGTATCACTTTCAATTTATTATATAAATAAGAAAGGAGTTGTCCATTAATACAATAAGATGTCTCTCCCCTGATCGAAATTCTCTGTGATTCCTCTCCACAAGATTCGATAACAAGTGAAGGATTCATTCGGTCGGCAAATTGGCTTCTCGAGCGATCTCGGTCAATATTGACCCTGACAAGAGCGGCAAGACGAAAGATAGTATAATTGAATTAATTAATGTTGTAATTAATTGATTCGTAGAGGGTCGTGATTGGCTGCGACGCCTTCCCCGCCCCTTTCACTCCTACCACGAGCCTCAAGTTAATTTAAATTGCGAAATCGTTCCAATTAAATCCGCGTGCAAACATTTATCTAGATCTCGAGAGCTGATGATGCTGCGGGGGTGGCGCAAACAGCCCCCGGGCATTTGCATCCGATGCTCTGAAGCGGAGTGTGGGGGGGGATGGTTGGTCTCGTATAAATGCTAATGCGCCCCGCAGATTGACCTCAAACCTGATCATTTATGTATGAATCGTTGTTCAAATATAATATAGGAAAGCTGCGGGGTGGGTTTACTGTTGCCTTCGATCATGAATAATAATTAGAATAGTTTGTGTTCACCAATTGAATTTTCAAGAAAAATAACGAATATCCTAATGGAAATTAATTATCAATAACCAAATTATTTATTTTACTAATCTAAATAAAATAGAAGCTTATTAACTGACAGGATTAAATCAATGAACTCTCCCATATTTAATCCAAGACAAATTGACTAAATTTTGAAAATTAATAGATAATTAATAAAAAGAGAAAATAAATTTCGTTTTTTTTTGTTTTTTTTTTTTTCTTTTAAAAAACACACTTTTCCCATTCACGCTCACATTCACACATACACAGTCTTTTTGGCAACTTATGCCATATAAGACTTTATACGATAACCGTTATTATGAATAATATATATATTGGGGTGCAGGCATTCTTTTTTAAGCCATTTGGTATCCAAATGGCTTAAATAAAATCAGCGGACTGCCTGGGATCCAAACCCTCGACCCTTGGTATACAAGGCAGGCGCGCTACCAACTAGGCCAAGCCCGAGGGCCATTTCAGTTAAAATGATGACATGAAGTTTCTGTAATGTGAGGTATTATATTGGAATATATCAGAATAATTAAATTATAAATATATGTTCGCGAATGTTTCTTTTACCAGATATCCGCCATTTTAATTCATTAACTATTTTATACGACTTTACATAATGTTGATAATAGAAGTGGCTGTTCAGCAATTAGAATGTTGAAGGAAGAGAGGATGTCAGCCAAAAAAGGAGCCTCTATCGAATAAAAATCTCCAATCAGAATTTTACGTTTCGGGTTTAATTAGATAAAACCATCATCAGTTCTTTAGAGCTGAAATGAGCATAAATAATAATTGTAATACAACAACATAAAAAATTTTTTAAATTATAAAAACATCAGATCTTACATTATTGGCAATCTCAAGATGCACACCATTGAGATGCAGATAGAGTTGTTATATATAAACATATACAAAATTATATAAAAAATACAAAATTTGCATATTAGTTGTGTGATGCTCATTAGTCAACACGGCCAAGTCTCAAATGTATATAAAATTTAATTATCAAATACAGTTATTATATGATAAATACTGGGGAAGCAATGAACCCTCAGTACATTGACCCAAAATACATCCTAATAAAAACGAAATCTCACAAAAGCGTGCCTTTGACCTATTTGAAAACATATTATTTATTTGCAAATGACAATTTTATAAATTAATTTATAATATATTTTCAAATTACAAATAAAGTTATAAACAATTTTTTATAATATTTACATCTGGGGGTCTACATTATTTAGGATGGACAAATATACATTACTAAGGCCAATACAGTCAGTCTGATAGTTTAGTGCCCTATGTCCATATGTTTTTATAAAACATTTTTCTGCTATCAGACGTTTATATGTGTTGTCCGATTCTGATTGGAGATTTTTATTCGATAGAGGCTCCTTTTTTGGCTGACATCCTCTCTTCCTTCAACATTCTGACTTTACATAATTTTTTTTCCCAAACTAGTGAGTTTCTAGCAAAAATTCAACTCAAGCCCTTCTAGAGATTTAATTATTTAATAAAAAATAAAAAACAAAAACAAAATGGCGATGAAAGTACTATTGTCCGGGTATATGTTTGTGAACTCTTTTCTTTCATTAACTAGGTAGCTTTGTTTGAAAATGATGGAATTTTTTCAATCAACTTGCAAATAGACCATTCGTTAGTCAGTTTAATATAGCAAATTTACGAGATTAGTTTGAGTACAATTTTACAAGTTATTAACAAGTCTAAATCAACATATGAATAAATATATTAATATACTTTCACATATGACAACTCCTGATTGCCTGATGATGGTCGGATAAATTTGGGCTGAAACGTCACGAATTTTTGCGAGTTTCATTGATTTAGAGACACTCCTTCCTGGCTACTACCTCCTGCCAACAAATTCCAAATATTTCTATACTTTATTTTCATATTTAATTGAAAGTTGGTTAGATTTTCAAATGTTTTGTTTCTTGGACAAAACGTTTTGTCCGAAAACGTTTTTGATCAATCGGTGTGCATTGGCATAGAGCAAAATGTTTTGCCATTGAGCGTTTTGCTCGATCGATGTGCGTTGGCATCGAGCAAAACGTTTTGCTTCTTGGACAAAACGTTTTGTCCACAAACGTTTTGCTCAATTGGTGTGTGTTCAGCCTAAGGGTTTCATACAAGGAAATGTTTCAATTAAAATTTTCAAAAATTGGAAGTTAAATTAATTCTCATCTAAAGTGAAATAATTATTTGCGATTCGTATCCAAATTTTATCAATTGAAGACCACAAAGTGAGTTATTTATTAGCTATAACAATCGTGATTACCTTATTATAAAATTGTTATTTTCATGACAGCCTAATTTTACTTATTAACTAGTACGATAAGATAAATCAAATTAAAACTAGGCCATAGGGAAATAAATTTTTTTTTTTTAAGCTATTCTGAAAAATTTATTTAATAAAAGTACTTTCAATTTTTTATTTTTTTGTGTGATCATCAAATATTCGACCAATTGGAACTTTATCAAATATATTTTCGAGAATAGTAGAAATTTTTGGACTGATTCACCTGAAGCATATCATTATTTTATTATTTATCTAATCGTCTAATAAGCAAAAATTAAGTTGTCAAGAATTTGACACTAATTCATTGGGAATCTTATCATATTAAAAAAAGGCGTATGTTTAATTATATCAATAGATAGACTGCAAACACTAAATTTTTATTTGTATGTAGGCCTATATAATATAAAAGAATATACATATTTTTGTAGGATTTTACTCTAATGAGCTCTTCCTTCATTCACTAAGAACTTCATCAATAAATTGTTTCGCCCTCAGGCTTAGTGTAGTGGCTAGTGTGCTGGCTATATACCAAGTCAAGGGTCGGCGGGTTCGGATCCCAGGCAGTCCGATGATTTTATTTAAGCCATTTGGTTATCAAATGCTTAAATAGAAATGCCTGGAACCCCAATAGATATAAATGTACATAAAAGAATTGGTGGTTTAATAATTATCTACAAAATATCTTTGACAATAATTATTCAACTTATTTCTCTTCATTTTTTTCCCTTGATGAAATTAGTAGCTATTGATGAGTTTTAAAATCAAAATTAAGAGATAGGACAATTTAATAAGATGGGTTTACATTAGTCAATTTAAAATTGGAGGTTAGGATAAGTTTTATTCATAATAAAAATATACTTGTACGGTATAGTATAGTAATACGAATTTTTTATTAACACGCATTTTTTTACTTTCTCTTACCCTATATATGAAATATATATAGAGAAAAATTATTGTTTATTTTCTACTAAAATAAATTTAATATCTTGTACTGTGCTGATTATTTCATAGATAACGTTTTTTTTTAAACTTGCACTGAAATGTAATTGATTTTTTTTTTAACTATTTAATATTTTATTAAATTTTTTTTTTTTTTCACTTTTTTTGATTGTTATGATTTCATTGAGCGTAAAGAGAAATTTTTAATTTTATATGAAACGATATTCAGAAATAAATGTATCTTTAATAAACCTCAAAAAATAAAAATAAATAGGCTATAGAGTGTATATTAGTAGAATAAATATAAAACATTGCTTAAATTTTTTTTTTTTTTTTAATATTCTTCAAAGAATTTAAAAGGTTAAATTTTTCATTCAAAAACTGATTAAATATTTTTATTTAATAATAATTAGTATTTTGCTAAAAGAGTATTTATTAATACATGGAAATTATGAAAACAACTTAAGTTAGTGTTTCCTAAAAAAAATGAAAAACCCCCACCCCCCAAATGAAACAATTACGTAAGCAATCGAGAGTGTGTATTAACTGGCAAAGAGATGAGTTTTGGAGACATCAATCCATAAATCCCACTCGAACATACTATTCATTTAGAGATTTTCTTTCTCAATCTGCTCAAAGAAATCCACACCATTAATTTACTGAAATCGCTATTGTGATCAATAATAATTATCATTTCCTTATTTACTTTATTTGATAATACTGTACATACAAGTAGATCTAGTATAAAATATTTCCTTTTTTTGTTGACTTTCTCCCAATCTAACTTCCTCCCCTTAATTAATTAATTTTAATTATCATCTTTTTTGATATAGAAATAATTTTAATTTTCTTATTGAAAAATATCTCTACTTTTTACCACCCATTCTAGAGAGTGATTGATAATTTGATTAAAAAAATTTGCTTGACTGAATCTTGAATCCAATCTAAGAACATATTTATTCAGTGTATTTGTTTTGTTTATTTATTCGTCGATTTAATTAAACACAAATCTTATGTATTTTCTTTTCATTTCGGCTATTTTTAATTGGTTCCCCAACCCCAGGGAGTCAGTCACTCTTCGTCCCATCTTCTCCATCACTATTTGTTTTCAATGATTGGTTTTCGACTAGACCCGAGGAGCACTTTTTAAATATTTCATTTCCAATTTATTCGCCGGTTTGGTTGGTTGATTTTTGGTTACCCTGGCCACCAACCACCGCCAAAAAACCGATTCGCAATTTGTTTGACAAATATTTGCCCGCAGATAGGAAATATTGCATCGCGATGCAAATTCATACACACAAATCGTGAAAATAATTCGCTAACATTGCACAATATTTACTTTATTAATTCTTTTATTAATCAATTTAGAATGCAATTCAATATCCAACCGAATCTATTCGATGTGCTTTTAAATTATTTCTATCGAATAATTTCATTTTATTTACAAGCCAATATTTATAAATATTTTGTGGAGGGAGGTATTTAGCTAAATAGCGAGGGTGAAAGTTGGTCCTGAAAAACAAACCTTTAATGAAAATTCAAAAAGAAAATATGTTTTTCTAAAAGCAAAAAGCAGATCCTCTCGATCAAAGATTTTGAAATTTTGATAAGTATATTAGACATTTTCATTTTATATTTAAGCAGAGATTTTGGTCTCTTTATGAAATGTTTAATGATATTAACAAATCAACAATCATCGTTATATTAGTTCCAACAATCCATTATTTTGCTGCCATTTAGGAGATTTATTGAACATATATTTATAAAATGATTAGTATTTGGCAACCGGGGGACGTTACACACGCTGCTTTTTTGAGGCTACCCACCCATTCTAGTTCCCGCCGTTAATTTTATATTATCCAATAACCTAAAAACAGAAAAACAATATAATTAGATTTCATATCAATATTTTTGTTAATTAAGTATTTTACTTAGACCTACTTACAATTATTGGAAGAAGATGTTTTCATTTTATTTTGAAATAAAACGACACATCCTTTATGATGGAGATAAAATAATGATGTATAAACAGGAAAATAGATTATAACAAGATGTAGAATTTTATAAAGTACAAATTCGAAAACAGAGAGTTTTTTTCACATGCCTGACTTAAAGAATTTCAAAATCTTATTTTGAGAGTTATCAATCTGTGTGTAAAGCGTCCACGCAATTGCCATTTTTATCTTTCACTTTTCCGGAAACACATGGACCTTCTGACAATATAGATATTGTCTGAATCTTAAAATTTGAACAATTTCCCGGCATGCAAGGGATTTCAGTTGGAACTTCTTGATTAGTAATATCTGGCACTGGAGGATTAGAGACGGTTTTCACTGAATCATGAGCACTAGTGGAACAGCAAGAACTATTTTGAAACGGAGGCTTCGCATTGATAAGCGAATAAACAACAGGAAAAGGTGGGGCTGTAGCTGTGACTACAGCCACCAGCAAGATCACTAGTAACCACTGGGCAAAATTAAAAATCATTGCTCATCTCTCTCTAAGCGAATCTTCAATTTTCGATGTCTTTTATACTTTTGATTCCTTTCACTTAATATTTCTAACCTTCATACATAATAATTACAGGGGAACTACAGATCTAACAAGGACAAACTTATCAGTCATTTTTATAAATATATTTTCTTCTTCTATAGATGACTCGTGAATACTTTATAATTACTCTATTAGTTTTTTTACAAAAATTTTCTTAAATTTATTGATTAAATATTGATAAAAAATAAAATAATTTTTAGATATTATTTTTCCAATTTTAGTATTCAAGTAAAGGTTAAAAGTAATTCTTTAGTATTTTGGGCTTTTAGGTTATTCTTTTCTTAAATTAAAGGGTTGCATGCAATTGTTCTTTGTAATTGTCAATCTACTCTTTTTAATAAAACTTTAATATTGGCCTCTCGCAGACGAATTCACCGTTACTAGTGTAATCTATCACTAATGTGTGTTTTTAAGTGATAACATTATTTCCAATCCAAGCATCAAAACTGAAGTTATATTAAAAAGAGTTTAACAAAAGTCACACTCTCATTTAATCATTCAATTCACAAACAATTTGCCTCTATACATACTTAATTCACTTTAACCTCATCTTCACACTCTCCGGCCGAATTTTTCACTTTTCCATCAAGGCATGGTGTGTCATTAACTCTAAAAGTTTTTGGTACGAAATAACATATGCCAAGCGAATTTCTAGCTTGCCCCAGTGGACATTGACAATTTCCAGATGAATCTGTCGTTTCTCCCACTGGACACTTGCAATTTCCTAAAGAATCTCTCGTTTGTCCCGGTAAACATAAACTTGGTCTTGGAGGTCGATTTGGAAAAACCGAAGGCGGCGGTGCTGAGTTGATAAACCCTTGCACTGGAGCACAACCACCACCCGGGAAGGAGCTTAAATGGCCATTGGAGGGAGGCAATGAATTAATGAACACGTAAACTGAGGGATAAGCCAACGCGGCTATAACACCAGCAAAAAGTACATTCACCAAAAACAAAAGCGGTATCGTCGAAGCCATGATTTTTTTACTTAATAGGAGAATCTTCATTTCTCCGGCTCAATTTATATTTTCTATCCTTTCACTTTTTTTTATCAAGGTATTGATTTTTCAAGGAACTCACCAAATGCAAATCTAATAAAAAAAATATAAATTAACAAATAGCTATTATTTATTGTTTTTGTTTAACATATTTTCTTCTACATATATTTTTTACTTTCTCTTACCTCTATATATGTTAATATATAGATAGATAAAGTATTAAATTCATGTCAAAAATTCGATGTCGAAATTTTGACGGATATACACGTTTTGAGGTCCTCTCAAATGTCTGTCTGTGTATCTGTGAACAAAATAACTCAAGAACGGAAAGAGCTAGAAGGTTGAAATTTTATATTTAAGTTAGACACGCCCCTGGGACATGACACGAAGCTTTTGAACACAATTAACCAAAGAATACTAGTACTGATGTAATTTTTCAGTTTTTTTTTTTTTTTTTTTTTTTTTTTTGATTTTCTCAAAATTCGCTCAATCAACTATTTTTTAGATGCTCTTTAAAATGTATATTCTCATTTTGCCATTGAAATCTTCTGAAGACCACTTTACTCTTGTTCTTCATAGGAAAGTTGGAGAAATGGTTGCCATGGTAACAAGATATAAATATTTCCCCATACTTATACATTTTACATCTTGAATTCAAATGTACCGTCCCAGGGCCGGAACTAGGAGATTTTTTAGGGGGGCAAAATTTAATTTGCCGCCCCCCTCCTTAAAATTTTCCCTGATCTCAAAAATTTTTCTGCGAAATTTTTTTTTTTTTTCGCGGAATCAAATTTTCCCGTCCGAAAAAATATTTTACCTTTTTTTTAGAGACGCAAAATTTGCCGCCCCCCTGATATCTGCCGCCCGGGGCACGTGCACCCACTGCCCCCCCCCCCCCCCCTAGATCCGGCCCTGTACCGTCCTGTCGGAGCCTAAATATATGTCGACACAAAAAATCTGGGTGATAAGCACAGTACACAACTTTCTCTTGCCGAAGGGTATTACCAATGGCAACCGGGAGAAGTTCCACACGCTATTTTTGGGGCCACTCATTCAAATTTCTGCCGTTAATTTTATATTATCCAATATCCTAAAAACAGAAAAATAATATAATAGGATTTCACATTAATATTTATTGTTAATCAAGTTTATTTTAATTAGAGCTACTTACAATAATTGAAAAATGTTTTCAATTTCTGAAATAAGACTGAAATTTATGCTTTATGATGGAAATAATTGAATGATGTATAAAAAATAAAGTATAAGTTTATCAAATACAAATATAACCGGAATTGGAAAACTTAGAGAATTTTCTGAATTTTCAAAATTGTTTTGTGACTTACTTATTATGTAAAGACTTTCAAAATCATATTTTGAGAGTAATCAATCAATCTATATGCAAAGCGTCCTCGCAATTGCCATTTTTATCTTTCACTTTTCCGGAAATACATGGATCTTCTGACAATATAGATTCAAAATTCAAATCAAGATTTGGACAATTTCCCGACATGCAAGGGATATCAGTTGGAACTGCTTGAGTAGTAGTATCTAGCACTGGAGGATTAGAGTTGGTTTTCACTGAATCAAGAGCACTAGTGGAACAGCAGCATGAACTATTTTGAAACGGAGGCAACGCATTGATAAGCAAATAAACAACCGGAAAAGGTG
The DNA here is from genome assembly GCA_023213315.1 of Euborellia annulipes. NCBI lineage: Eukaryota > Metazoa > Arthropoda > Insecta > Dermaptera > Anisolabididae > Euborellia > Euborellia annulipes. Next base: position 13,457 of record JAKCPI010009112.1, read on the forward strand.
GATGAGAAGCTGTGACTCCAGCCAACAGCAAGATCACTAGTAACCACTGGGCAAAATTAACAATCATTGCTCATCTCTCTCTAAGCGAATCTTCAAATTTCGATGTCTTTTATACTTTTGGTTCCTTTCACTTAATATTTCTAACCTTCATATATAATAATTACAAGGAAACTACTGATCTAATAAGGACAAACTTACCAATCTTTTTTATGAATGTTATGTTATTTCGCCCTTATGTGGGTTAAAATAAACATTTTAAAAAAATCTGGTGTGACTGGCGCACAGCACACAACTTTCTCTTACCCTTCGGTAAGAGAAAGTTGTGCACTGTGCTGGTCACACCAGATTTTTTGTGTCGAGATATATTTAGTTTCCGATAGCACCTTAGTTTCAAACTTGCATTTTAAATGTTGACTGCTTGAAATAAACTATGGTTATTTTTCAAAATTTTAATCTCATATTTGGACATTTTATATACAATATAGAATCGTAAATAAATACAAAATTTCATAAAAATTGGAAAAAAAATTTTTAAATGCGTAAAAAGTTTCAAAGGGGACCCCCTTTTGAATCGAAATTAACATACAAATCCCTATAGGAAATTAACATTAGGCCTATGAGAGAAGGCGGAGAGACAGGCGATAATGTTTGCAAGTGAGAGAGAGAGAGAGATATATGTTTTCTCCTAAGCAATTAAAGACACAAATAAAATAAAAATAAATGGGAATTTAAATAATAATTGATTTTTAATCTAATAAAAAGAAAAAGATTTAAATTCGGTTACCATGGCAACCAGTTCTATCTTTCCTATGAAGAACAAGAGTAAAGTGGTCTTCAGAAGATTTCAACGGCAAAATGAGAATATACATTTTAAAGAGCATCTAAAAAATAGTTCATTTATGAATTTTAAAAAAAATCCTTGGAGGGAATTTTGAGAAAATCGAAAAAAAACTGAAAAAGTACATCAGTAAAGTACTAGTACTTTTTGGCCGATTTTGTTCAAAAGCTTATTTTGAGATTCTTCAAAGGTACCTAAGTTAAATATAAAATTTCAATCCGCTAGCTCAACTCCTTCATGCTAAAAAAATGGTTCCACACATACAGACACACAGACACACACACACACACACACACACAGACCAATTTGCGGGACCCACTTTTTTGGACTCAGGGGACCTCAAAACGTGAAGATCCATCAAAATCTCGACATCGAATTTTTGACATGATCGCAATACTTTCTCTCTATATATATATTACATATATACATAGGTAAGAGAAAGTAAAATTATTATTCTTAAAAATTAATTGCTGATTAGGAAAAATAAAAAGAAAAATTTATTTGGGTGAATGATTGATTTATTAATAAAAATCTGGTGTGACTGGCGCACAGCACACAACTTTCTCTTACCTTCGGTAATCGAAAGTTGTGTTCTGTGCTTGTCACACCAGATTTTTTGTGTCGACATATATTTAGTTCCCGACAGTAGGGAACATATGAATTCAGATGTAAAATTTATAAATATGGGAAAATATTTATATTTTGTTACCATGGCAACCATTTCTCCTATCCTTCCCTATGAAATACAAGAGTAAAGTGGTCTTCAGAAGATTTCAATCTCAAAATGAGAATATACATTTTAAAGAGCATCTAAAAAATAATTGATTTTTGAATTTTAAAAAAAATCGTTGGAGCAAATTTTGAGAAAATCGAAAAAAACTGAAAAAAGTACATCAGTAAAGTACTAGTACTCTTTGGCCGATTTTGATTAAAAGCTTATTTTTCCGGTCCCGGTGGGTGTTTAACTTAAATATAAAATTTCAGCCTCATAGCTCAATTCCTTCATGCTTAAAATAGAACACAGACACACCCACACACACACCCACACACACACCCACCCACACACACACAGACAGACCATGTCGCGAAAACCACTTTTTTGGATTCAGGGGACCTCAAAACGTGAAGATCCATCAAAATCTCGACATCGAATTTTTGACATGAATCCAATACTTTCTCTCTATATATATATTACATATATACATAGGTAAGAGAAAGTAAAAATATTTAATTTTGTAAGACGGTTTTAATATAAAATTTGATTGTTGATTGGTCATTGGCTTCGCAACAATGACTTTGGGGGTAACAATAAAAAAAGGGTATTGAGTAATCTGTCGACTGGCTCAGGCTCCAAGGTTCATATTTGCTCAAGATTAAAACAATATTTTTATTATTAAAATTTTAAAGAAGAGATTTGATCTTTTCAACATCAATGAATTATATTTAATAAGAATTTATATTGAAAGTTAATTAAATGGAAATCAAGGGACACACACACACAATTTTCATTGGTTGATTGAGTAACGTTGATCAGGACTTATCTGGTGGTTGAAGAGAGTGTCGTAGCCGCGCATGCGTGATGGCTGTTGCAGCACGAGGACCAAGCTATCGTTGATGGAGATAGTTTGGATAGCGTTTCGGTGACGGGCTTGCCCAAGTACATTTCGGTCGCCTTGGCTGCCTTCATCGAGAGGAGTTTCGGCAACGGATGAAGCCAAGTGCAAAGTGTTGTAAAGAAATTGTTGTCGCCAGTTGGCCGGAAATGATGGCGTTAAAAATTTTAAAACTTCTCTCTTCGCATGGACTCAATTAATGATTACGAATGAATTTTCTTGATAAAATAAAGACTGGGCATAATAATAGTGTTTTTTTTTTTTTTTTTTTTGAAATGGGTGCATAAGGTCCGAAGACCTATAATGACCAATAGTCACATGCAGCCAGGAAGAAAATAAAAACAAAAGGAGAAGCATAAAGGGGAAACTCAACTGCGGGAACTGAGAAGATGCCTGTTGAGGTTAGACTTGAAAGTCTGAAGATTGTAGGTTTTGGGGAAGATAGACGCAGGGAGCTTGTTCCAATCACGGGAGGTCATGGGGACAAAGGAAGAATGAAATTGTTTTGTTCTGTTAGTCGTGATCTGAACAGCATAGGGATGCTGGGAAGATGCCTCTCTTGTGTTCCGTGAATATGTTGCATTGGGTGGGATAATTGATTTTAATTCGGCAGAGCATTGACCATGGTAATACCTGTAGAAGAGAGATAGTGCAGATACTCTTCTTCTATGATCTAGTGACTGTAGGGATGCAGTAAGGGTAGAATCACCTATCAGTCTAATTGCACGCCTCTGTATGGCTTCCAAGGAGGAGAGAGCGTCTTTCGACGCCCCTCGCCAAAGGTGGGAACAATATTCAAGACACGGCCGAATTTGGGCTTTATAGAGGATTAGGAGTTGTTGGGAGGAAAAGTAACGCTTCGTTTTGAATAGGAAACCCAATTTCCTTGCGGTAGATTTAACCACAGAAGAGATGTGGTTGCTCCAGGAGAGATCAGATGTAACTGTCACTCCCAGAACAGAAAATGAATCTTTGAACTCGAGGCCATTATTGCTGTAAATAAGGGGAGGGCAAATCCTATTTTTTTGTCTAGAAATTAAACAACATTGGGTTTTTTGGGAATTGAATTTTACTTGATTGAGGTTTCCCCATTCCTCCAAGAGACCAAGATCATCATTTATCGACGACACAGCCCCCAGACGACCAGTGGATGAGGTTTCACCAGTCCTGACTGAGTGCAGGGTACTGTCATCAGCAAAGCAATGAATTGGGTTGGAGGTTACTCCCATGAGATCGTTAATGTACATAAGGAATAGGGTGGGAGAGAGGACAGAACCCTGGGGAACACCTGCGTTGATTGAATGCGGAATAGAAGACACACCGTCGACTACAACCGAGATCTTTCGCTCCGTTAGAAAGCTCTTGATCCACTGGCACAGCTCAGAGGATAGGCCAAAAGATGGAAGTTTAGCATAAAGATTTTTATGCCATACCTGATCGAAAGCCTTCGAAATGTCAAGAGCAACTGCAATAGTTTCCCCTTTCATTTCCATGGCTTTGTTCCAGAGGTGTGTGACAAAGCTCAAAATATCCCCAGTCGAACGAGCATGCCTGAAACCATATTGCCTATCATTCATCATTCCGCAATGTTCCAGATGATTTAAAATTTGAATGTTGAGGGCTTTTTCCATAATTTTGGATAGTATGGAGGTTATTGCGATTGGGCGATAGTTGCTGGGAAGAGAGGAGTCACCTTTTTTGGGAATGGGTTGAATATTCGCCAATTTCAAGAGTCGGGAAAATTTCCCGAGGAAAATGAGAGGTTGAACAACCTGGATAATATTGGGACCAATTCAGGGGAACATTTTTTAATGACGATGGGGGGAATACCGTCAGGGCCTGGGGATTTGTCGATTACTAGCTCCTTAATAACCTTTTTAATTAGTTTATCCCTAAAATGAATTTTATTCATTGAAATTTTATTGGAATGCTGGGTCGGAGGATAGCGACTATTGGCTTTATCGTCAATAGTAGAATTGGACGCGAAGAGAGAAGCAAAGATTTGGGCTTTTTCAAATGGGGTAGTGGCAATTTTACCATCAGGCAAATTAAGAGGTGGAAATGAAGATGAGGAAAAGTTACGGCCTACTGCCTTGGCCAAAGACCAGAAGCGTCGACTACCATTTGGGCAGGATGCCAATTGGTCGCATTTCCTCTGCTCGAAGGTCCTTTTAGCCTCGTTGATGGTCTTCTGACATTGGGCTCTGGCCTTACGAAATCTATCCCACTCCAACGGATCATGAGACAGTTTCCAGTTCTCATATGCTTGATTTTTGGCGCTAGTGGCTTTCACACATTGGACATTAAACCATGGTTTGGATTTTTTCCCTTTTGATATATTTTAAAGGGTACTTACATTTCCATACCCATGATTATGGCTTCTGTGATAGAGTCAGCCGCCTGAGAAGCAGGGAAAAGAGACACTGTACGGCCGGAAGTTTTATATAAAACCGCCGCCATGAGCGATGTTATCCGCGGTCTCTCCCGGTCTCTCTTGGTCTGATCCACTTCTTTCTTCTCTCCTTCTCTGTGTCTCTGTCTGTGTGTGTGTATATCAAATTTCATTGGCAACCCTTTTGACCAATCAGAAATCGAAATAATTTCAAGTGGAAATTTCCCTTGAAAATATTGAAAATTATTTGATAATATATAAAATTTAAATATCGGATGAAATTATTAATTCAATTTAAAATAAATCATTTTGTATTTATAATATAATAATTTAATTATATAGGTATTTAAAGAGAGCAAATAAGAACCTTAGACTCTGACAAACGATATATTAAAATTACACTAATGGCAATGAATTGTTAAAAAGAACATATTAAATAAAAATAAAATCGTAATTAAAACGATATACCATTACAATGTATTTTTATAGATGACTCGCGAATACTTTATAGTGTATTTTAAAAAAATACAATTGCTGAAATAAAGAGGAAAACAGCTAGGTTGGAAGCCTCAATTTTTAAATCAAACTCTTTTAATACAAAACGTTTCGACCTATTTTATTGTGCCATCTTCAGTTGCATAAGAGTTTTTAAAGAATATAGTTGTTAATACGTCTGTCCATAAGCCAATCATTTACAATCGCCTATGTATTAAACAATGTAAATATATTTGAAAATGTGATTTGTCTTGTAGAGAAGCGAAAACAAAAATAATCTTAAACAACAGTTATTTCATTATTATTTAAACTATAAACCAGTGGCGTAGCTGGGTGGGGGAGGTGGTCCTTAAATCAAAATAATATATTATTAAACCAACAGCGTAGGAATTTTTTAAAAATATGTTTCTTTAAAATAATTCTTTTTCTTACTCTTTACAAAATGTGGCAACTTTTTCCTGTCAAAAAACGAAATTATAGTAATAATATAATTATTACTGGACAGAAGAAGTATAAACTTTTTTTTAGCCTTTTACATTAATTTATTTAATTTTTTTTTTAAGTATATGGGTGACATCATTATGGGGGGGGGGGGGGGCACCCACCCTAGCTAGACCACTATTATAAACTTGATGGTAAAGAAAAAAAAAAAAAAAAAAAATTATTTTGTTAGTTATCTATCACTAATAGACACTGTCCAGTGATTTTGAATGGAAAAGTGATTCCCATTCTAAGCCTCTGCATACTTAATAATGAAGTTAAGTTAAAAAGAGTATAACTAGTCACACTCCCACTTAGTCACTCAACTCATATAATAATGCCTCTAATTAACTTCATTCAGTTTTAGTCTCAACTTCACATTCACCGCTGACCGGATTTCTCACTTTTCCATCAAGGCATGGTGTGTCACTAAATCCTCCAGCAAAAGATGCCAGGATAATAACATCTGCCAAACGAATCTCTCGCTTGCCCCAGTGGACATTGACAAATTCCAAACTGATTTCGTGTTTCTTCCTGTGGACACTGACAATTTCCAAATGAATCCGTCGATTCTCCCACTGGACAGTTGCAATTTCCTAAAGAATCTCTCGTTTGTCCCGGTAAACAAGAACTTTGTCCTGGAAGTAGATTTGGAAAAAGCGAAGGCGGCGGTGCTGAGTTGATAAACACTTGCACTGGAGCATAACCACCTCCGGGGAAGGAACTTAAATGGCCATTGGAGGGAGGCAATGAATTAATGAACACGTAAACTGAGGGATAAGGAGCGTTGGCTATAACACCAGCAAAAAGTACATTCACCAAAAACAAAAGCGGTATCGTCGAAGTCATGATTTCTTACTTAATAGGAGAATCTTCATTTCTCCGGCTCAATTTATATTTTCTTTCCTTTCACTTTTTATCAAGGCATTGAATTTTCAAGGAACTCACCAAATGCAAATCTAACAAAAAAAATCCAAATGAACAAAAAGAAACTATTATTTATTGTTCTTGTTTAACATATTTTCTTCTACATATATTTTTTATTTTCTCTTACCTCTTTATATGTTAAGATATAGAGAAAGTATTGGATTCATGTCAAAAATTCCAGGACGAGATTTTGATGGTTATACACATTTTGAGGTCCCAAAAAAGTGGTTTTCGCGACATGGTCTGTCTGTTATATTTAAGTTAGGGGACGTGACACGAAGCTTTTGAACAAAATCGACCAAAGAGTACTAGTACTTTACTGATTCACTTTTTCAGTTTTTTCGATTTTCTCTAAATTGGCTCCAACGATATTTTTTTTTTTTAATTCAATTATTTCTTAGATGGTCTTTAAAATGTATATTCTCATTTTGCATTGAAATTTTCTGAAGACCACTCCATAGAAAAGAATTCGAATTTCTGCCGTTAATTTTATATTATCCAATAAGGAGCCATTCATTAATTACGTAAGGGTCTTGAAGGGGAGGGGGGTTAAGAAATCTCTACATGACCTTATGTAGGGGTGAGGGTCGTAAAACTTATTCTTACGTAATACTTTTTGAATCAAAATTCAATACAAAGAATCTAATTTCATTTTGGTATAATTTAATTATTACTTGTTAAAAAATAAAAATTATTGATTTAAGTTGAACTGTAAGTTTTTAGTGGAACTGATCCTTTCCTTACATTTTATTATTTAGAATAATAGAGATAAAGACTTACTATTAAGGAGTCAAAAAAATTCAAGGCATAGGCAGCCAAAATTGTTTCTTTTTTATTGCCGTTCCAGGCTGACGTTTCGGCCACTGGTCTAGGCCATCTTCAGTGTGTCGCTGAAACTGTAATTTTCATTTATTCTCGCCTCCGGCTCTGAAGATGGCCTAGACCAGTGGCCGAAACGTCAGCCTGGAACGGCAATAAAAAAGAAACAATTTTGGCTGCCTATGTCTTGAATTTTTTTTGACTCCTTAATAATAATACTTCCAGCCACAAAGACATACCTCACAATAAAGACGTAAGAAAGGGAGGGGGGTTCGAGAAATCTTATGTATACTTACATGGGGGTTGGGGGGGGGGTAAAAAATGACTAAAATTGTCCTTACGTAATTAATGCATGGCCCCTAAACTAAAAACAGAAAAATAATATAATAAGATTTCTCGAACACATTAATATTTATTGTTAATCAAGTTTATTTTACTTAGAGCTACTTACAATAATTGAAAAATGTTTTCAATTTCTGAAATAAGACTGAAATTTATGCTTTATGATGGAAATAATTGAATGATGTATAAACTGGAAAATAAAGTATAAGTTTATCAAATACAAATATAACCGGAATTGGAAAACTTAGAGAATTTTCTGAATTTTCAAAATTGTTTTGTGACTTACTTATTACGTAAAGACTTTCAAAATCATATTTTGAGAGTAATCAATCAATCTATATGCAAAGCGTCCTCGCAATTGCCATTTTTATCTTTCACTTTTCCGGAAATACATGGATCTTCTGACAATATAGATTCAAAAGTCAAATCAAGATTTGGACAATTTCCCGACATGCAAGGGATATCAGTTGGAACTGCTTGAGTAGTAGTATCTAGCACTGGAGGATTAGAGTTGGTTTTCACTGAATCAAGAGCACTAGTGGAACAGCAGCATGAACTATTTTGAAACGGAGGCAACGCATTGATAAGCAAATAAACAACCGGAAAAGGTGGATGGAAGCTGTGACTCCAGCTAACAGCAAGATCACTAGGGACCACTGGGCAAAATTAACAATCATTGCTCATCTCTCTCTAAGCGAATCTTCAAATTTCGATGTCTTTTATACTTTTGGTTCCTTTCACTTAATATTTCTAACCTTCATATATAATAATTTCTGGGGAACTACTGATCTAATAAGGACAAACTTATCAGTAGGGCTCGGATTTCGCCCTATTTGCCTTTTTTTAATTTATGGCTTAAAATTTAGGCCAATATGATATGTATACGTTTCATGAAATGCTGAATAAAATAAGAGGCATTTGTTAGTGCCTATAATGACTATTTTGGCCGATTCTGGGTTTTGGTGCCTATTTCATCTATAAATGCCTTTTTTAGTCCCTATTTTAAGTTCAAATAGTCAATTTCAATTTTTTACGAGCTATACATAGCCTAAATTTGAAATTTTTTGAATTATCAAGAAAAATATTTCAAGGCGGGGTGGGTAAAGGGGGTAATTAACCCCTCCCCTCTCCCGATATTTGAAAAAAAATACTTTTTTTCGAAAAAAAATTTATTTTTCATGTAAAATAATTTTTAAAAATTAGTACTTAAAATTTTGATTTGTATTTATATTCTAGCAAACAAGTACAGAATGCGCCTTTAAATTAGTCCGAAATTAGTGCTATGCGACCAGTTACACCAGATTACCCAAAATAAGACATCAATTTTTTAAATTTTTTTTATATTATTTCTTAAATAATGCCTTTTAAGTGCCCTATTTTTACAATAAATGCCTTTTTAAGTGCCTATTTTAATAATTTTTAGTGCTTAGTTGCCTGCCTATTTTAAAGATTTTCAGTGCCTATAAATCCGAGCCCTACTTATCAGTCATTTTTATAAATGTATTTTTACAGATGAGTCGCGAAAACTTTATAATGTGTTTTATAAAAATACAATCGCTGAAATAAAGAGGAAAGCAGCCAGGTTGGAAGCCTCAATTTTTAAATCAAACTCCTTTAATACAAAACGTTTCGACCAATTTTATTGTACCATCTTCAGTTACATAAGAGTTTGTAAAGAATAGAGTTGTTAATACGTCTGTCAATAAGCCAATCTTTTACAATTGTCTATGCTTTAAACAATGTAAATATATTTGAAAATGTGATTTGTCTTGTAGATAAGCGAAAACAAAAATAATCTTAAACAGTTATTTCATTATTACGAAATTATAACAGTTATTTCATTATTATTTAAACTACAAACCAGTGGCGTAGCTAAGGGGGGGGGGGAGGTGGTCCTTAAATCAAAATAATATATTATTAAACCAACAGCGTAGGAATTTTTTAAAATATGTTTCTTAAAAATAAAAGGAAATTTTCAATAATTCTTTTTCTTACTCTTTACAAAATATGGCAACTTTTTCCTGCCAAAAAACGAAATTATAGTAATAATGTAATTAATTATTACCGGGCAGAAGAAGTATAAATTTTTTTTTAGCCTTTTACATTAATTTATTTAATTTTTTTTTTTTAAGTATTGAGGTGACATCATTACTTTGCGCCGGGGAGGGCGGACCCCCCACCACAGCTAGACCACTACTATAAACTAAATGGTAGAAAAAAAAAAAAATTTGCTAGTGTTTTCTATCACTAATAGACACTGTCCAGTGATTTTGTAATTCCCATCCTATTCCTCCGCATACTTAATATTGAAGTTATGCTAAAAAGAGTATAACTAGTCACACTCCCACTTAGTCACTCAACTCATATAATAATGCCTCTAATTAACTTCATTGAGTATTAACCTCACCTTCACATTCACCGGTGATTAGGATTTCTCACTTTTCCATCAAGGCATGGTGGGTCACCAAATCCGCCAGCGATAAGATCGGCAAGGGGATAATAACATCTGCCAAACGAATCTCTCGCTTGCCCCAGTGGACATTGACAAATTCCAAACTGATTTCGTGTTTCTTCCTGTGGACACTGACAATTTCCAAATGAATCCGTCGTTTCTCCCACTGGACAGTTGCAATTTCCTAAAGAATCTCTCGTTTGTCCCGGTAAACAAGAACTTTGTCCTGGAGGTAGATTTGGAAAAAGCGAAGGCGGCGGTGCTGAGTTGATAAACACTTGCACTGGAGCATAACCACCTCCGGGGAAGGAACTTAAATGGCCATTGGAGGGAGGCAATGAATTAATGAACACGTAAACTGAGGGATAAGGAGCGTTGGCTATAACACCAGCAAAAAGTACATTCACCAAAAACAAAAGCGGTATCGTCGAAGTCATGATTTCTTACTTAATAGGAGAATCTTCATTTCTCCGGCTCAATTTATATTTTCTATCCTTTCACTTTTTATCAAGGTATTGAATTTTCAAGGAACTCACCAAATGCAAATCTAACAAAAAAATTCAAATTAACAAAAATGAACTATTATTTATTGTTTTTTTTTTTTTCTTATTGACCTATACATATACAGAAGTCGGCTGGTCTGGCCGAAATAAAAACAACACCCACTCAAATCTTTATCAATACAAGCCCACTGCAGTGGCGTAGCGAGCTTAACTCGCGCCCGGGCGCAATACCTTTTTAGCGCCCACCCCCCTCCCCATTCGAAAGCCATATAATATTATATGTAAAATATACTCGCAAATTAATAAATAAATAAAGTCTAGGCTTTAAATTTGAGACAAAAAATGTAGCAATTTTTAGTTTTGCGGACCATTTGGCGCCCCTTTGTGAGTAGCGCCCGCGGGACATGTGATGACCCCCATCGCTACGCCACTGGCGCACTGAACGCCTGGATGGGTGGTCTAGAAGAACAAGGATGTTACACGTCCACAGGAGGCAGAGAGAACAGAAATTTTAATTTCAATCATTTTAACTTGATTTTAAAGTGAATGGTTGATCTTTTTGTAAATATAAAGAAAAGTATAGGATTAAAAAAAAATCACTTATAAAAAATTAATACGATTTTTTAATAAAATTTTTAAAAAATTATAAAAATATAAAACAACATTGAAAAAAAAAAAATAATAATAATTTTTTAAAATATTATTTATCACTTCTTCTTCTTCTTCTTGTTTCAAACGAATCAACACAATTTCCACTCTGATCCCTCACTTTACCCGTCAAACATGGAGCAGAATTGAAACCGCCGCCGCCACCTCCACCACCACCACCTCCCCTCCTCCTCCTCCGCCTCCTCCTCCGGAACCATCACCTCCAGTTACTGGAGGCTGTTCAGGTGGTATAGCTGGATAGACACAATTTCCATAATAATCCCTCACTAAACCATATTCACAAGGAATTTGGTTTTGAGGAGGCGCTGAGTTGATGAACACTTGTATACCAGGGTTGGAGCAATTCTGAATCTGATTCCATGGCGAATTTTGATTCTGATTCCACGGAGGGGGCAAAGAGTTGAGGAATACGTAGACCCCTGGATGCGAAATTGAGGCTGTTGTTAAAGAAATAAACAGCAAAAAGATAGACAAGTTTGCAATCTTCACTTGCATGGTGATTGAAAGTATAAGTGAATCTTCCCATCTCCAGCCCTTTTTATACCTATAACAATTCCTTTCACTTATTGTCCCGAATATACAAACAAGTAAACTCACCGAGTCATTTTATATAACTGTCAAAAATTTTAACTAATAATTACATCAATTACCTATAAATTTTTATATTAATTAATTTAGATTTCGCTTTCTAGATACAATAAAAGAGTGGACTCTTCAAAAGAGACTAAATTAAATGTCAACGAGGAAGTTGAATTAAATGGTTGGTCTTTTCTAAATTGACTTCCGTATATAAAAGACTTGGCAAATTGAGGCACCTGAAAAATTTTTGCTTGAGGAAAAAAAAAAAAAAAAAATGCAATAATTCGAGATGATCGGCCAGCTTTTCTCCTATCTAGACTCTATTACTAATATTTTCTTGTTTACGTATTCAGAAATGGAAATGATATATTAAATACACCATTGACTGGATGTTTTGAGTTCAAGTTTTCTAAACTGACGGCGTTATTAAAATAAAACCGAAACGTATCAACCTTGTCAGTTTTAGAGGCTGTTCCTGTTTGCGTGCACGCCCTTTCTTAATCTTTTGTATGTAATAAGTTATATTTTTCATATTTGAGAAATGTTTATACATTTAATATTTATTCAGGGCTGGATCTAGAGGGGGAGGCAGTGGGTGCATTTGCCCCGGGCGGCAGATATCAGGGGACGGCAATTAAAGAAAGATTTACTAAAAAAAAAAAGGTAAAATATATTAATTTTGTATAGAAAATTTTAAGGAGGAGGCGGAAAATTAAATTTTGCCCCCCCCCCCCTAAAAAATCTCCTAGTTCCGGCCTGTATTTAGGGGGGGGAGGGGGGGGGGGGGTATTTATTAACTAACATATTTGAAAAAAAAATTGTCTCGACCGAGTGAGTTAATAAATATTAATTGTATGTTTTCATCTTTCGTTTTATTAATGAAAGAGATGCTAAACATCTCCTTGAGAATCTCTCACAATAACCCTACATTAGGTGTATCAATTAAAAAAAGACTGTCGGCGTAAAATTTTTCAAAATTATTTTGTATCTTAATTTTTGCTCTTCCTTCCCCTGTATGCTAGGCAAACTCGAAATCGCGGAAGGTGCTTTAATTGTCTACTCGCCAGGCGCTGGTCTTCTGGTTTTCATATTTTTGACACTTGAGACCATATTGATATCAGCGTTTGTCCAACCTTTTCACTCTTCCGCAAGTTCTAAATCAGTGATCCCCAATCTCTTGGCCTCGGGCAGGTACCAGTCGATGGATCAAATAGTGCCGGGCCGGGCAAGGAACATTAAATTATTTCCATTCTATTTACTGTGGAGTATTACTGTTATTTATATTTATTTTTTGACACTGTTTTTGTACCCTCGCGTTCATGTAACAATATTTTTAATATTTAATATTATTCATTAATAGAAACAAAACACGAATGTTATTTTAGCTTTTTTTTTTTTTTTTAAGGTGGAACTTTTATTTGATCGCTTCAAATTTTTTCGTTCCTCTATCAGCATGTCGCGTTACAAGCCGTGACGTCAAACATGCGTTTTATGATTTCCCATTATCATTTCCATTTTCCAATTATTAAATTAAGATTAAAAACGCGTTGTAATACCCTGATTCTGATTCTGATAATTGAATAATTTTCTGAAAATCTTCAGTTAAACGCTCCAAAAAAAGTTTCACTTGCATCGTGGTTTCATAAAACCACACAATGTTTTTTTCAAATAAAACAAATTTACATGCAAGTTGTATAATTCAAAATATAATTTGGTATAGATAAATAATAAATGCGTTTTTAATATTATTATATTTATCATAAATTCACTCAGGGGCTCACTTCTAGTGAGTACGTGGATGGCGACCACGAGTTACCCGAACTAGGCTGGCATTTCTTCCTTTCCTTTATGTCAGCCTTTTTTACTTTTTCCCTTTTCATGTAAGCGTCAGGCCGTGAGACGGGTCGGATTGCTTTTTCTCTCGGATTCTTTATAAATTAATTTTGCCGACCCCACATAGGGATAAGGCTAAGACAGTAGATATTTATCATAAATATTTATTTAATATTTGTAGCTGTTTGAATTGATGTAGTAAAATGAGAAAAATAAAAGAGAGCAGCTAATTATAATTTCATTTATTTCCTCTCTGCTGACGTTTGGGTCCTGTTTCTGAAGATGGTCCTAAACAGGACCGAAACGTCAGCAGGGAAATAAATAAAATTATAATTACCTGATCTCTTTTATTTTTCTCACTCTAGTACATAAATATTTATATGAATTCCAAATCACCCGTTACCATAAATGTTGAATTCGCTTTTTTCTTACGAAACCCTAGGGTGTTTCCGCAGAACCCTAGCGGAGTAACTTCTCTCTGATATAGATCAGTGATAGTCAACCGCAAGCTTTCTAGTATTCAAACGCGATTACTTTCTTTAAATTAAAAACGTTTAAAAGTATTCCCGTTTCAAGTTTGGTAAGCCATGCTTCGCCTGCGGTACTTTAGTATCCACCCCGCAGCGCTGCCGAAATAAAATTTTTCAAATTTTTTTTTAATTCCATTAGTTTGATTTTGGCTTAAAAAAATCAAAAACCCAAGTAGGCTAAATATTTTTATTTTCGGCTTTGATTTTTGACGTATTATAATCTATTAATTTTTTTGGGGACTGGCTAATTTCATCTTGTTAATGAGGACCACAAATTACACGCGCTTAACGCTGCCATTTCTTCTACTCTCTATATGCCAGTCTTTATCTTTTCTCGGTGATTAATTGTCAGATCGTGTGACTGCAGACTTAATTTCTTTCTCGGTCTATAATAACTTTTTGCCCTAAACATATTTAATTTTCCGAAAGGTTAATTTAATTTATAAAAAAGGTGCAAAACTTGTATCCGTGACAGACAAAATATTAGATAATTGTCAAGTCATTAAGTTCATTAAGAGTCTTTGTATACGTAATTATTTGAGAATGACAAGATATTTATCTTTAATTTTTCTCATGTAATAAATTTGATTCTTACCATTTATTTTTACGTGTTTTGAAATAGATTCACTTGTGCATTGTAAATGGCCACCCTTAATTGACTTTGTAGATGGTTTTAGGACAACCGGAGAACTCTGCGGGGGGGAGGAATGGTCTGTTGTTAATCGGGAGTCTTTTTGTTTACATATCGGGGGTCAAATTTACAATTCCAATCCCGGCTATGTTGACACGACAGACGGGTGGATATATGGACTGTATCGGGTGGTTTGGGAAGTGGGTGGTCTCGATCGAATTACCTTGGAATCTAAACACGGGGAGGGAATCCCTGGGATAAATAATTAACCCTTAGCTCATCAGTTTGCCCTTTGGGCTCAAAACCATATATACACACTAGGTTGGGGGGTTCGTTTTGACTCCTCTGTGGCCGGACAGAAAACAAACATTCCTGATGGCTCTCTCTCTCTGCGTTTCGAGTTAATCATACAATTATCTCCGGGATTCCCTTTGTATACGTTACGGCAGTTCCCAAGGGAAGAGAAACCAAGCCCTCTCTATGTCCACACATTTCTTCTCAATTATATATATCAAAAAACTTTGATCCAATTATGTCAACAACTGACAAATGACAAAGTTACACACCAAGGCGAGTTAATTAGCCTCGAGTTGGCTTAGAATTAATTAATTAGCGGCTTTGCAAGAGTGTGTTTGTCTTGCCCGAGAGAGAAAAGGGAGGTGGTGCGGGTGGGGTGGGGGATGTGCTATCTTGGCGTATCGTTTGCTCTCGTCATGTTTTATTTATTTTCGCGGTTTAAGCATAACTACTTGTGATTGGGGAAGAAAAAGTTGCTTATAACTTAACCAAAAGGATTTTTTTTTTCATAAAATAATTTACTTATTTTTGTTAATTAATTATAAATTCTTTTTGAAATTTTTATTTTCTGGCCTAATAATCAAAAAATTTTATTTTAAGAGGATTCATTTTGTGTTGATATTAACGAAATTTAATTATTATTTTTTTTTAAATAACTATTATATTTAACTATTATATAAGTTATAAAATATTATAGTTTGGAGGGAAAGTGGTGTTGTTTTTACGTGAAGCATATTTATAAGAAAACTTATTTATTGTACTAGGTTAACCTAGTGAAACCTCACATATATTAAATAAGTTTTCTTATAAAATATGACGATAATATTATTTAAAAAAAACCTCTTTCCTATAAAATTATTACAAACTTAATTTATTATTTTTGGGAACAACACTTTCGACGATCAAGCATTTTGGTTGCCTAAGCTCAAGGCTCCACTCTCGAACAGATCAGACACTTGTGGTCAGAATATATTACACGGTTTTATTCATGGATAAATAGCCCGATGTAAAAAAAAAAAAAACTGTAAAAAAACCAACTCCCTGAAAAAATAGGTTTAAAGTTAAATTAATTTTATTTGAATTTCCTTTCTCGTCGGGTATT
>JAKCPI010009113.1:0-61369 GCA_023213315.1 Euborellia annulipes
TGTGACCAGAGGTAAATTTATTTTGAAAAATTACTAGTAGCTCGAAAATCCACTTTTACTTTCTCTTACCTCTATATATGTTAATATTTAAAGAGAGAAAGTATTGGATTCATGTCCAAAATTCGATGTCGAGATTTTGACGGATATACTCGTTTTGCAGTCCCTGAATCCAAAAAAGTGGTTATCGCGACATGGATACCATGTGTGTCTGTCTGTGAACAAAATATCTCAAGAACGGAAAGAGCTAAGGAGGTTGAAATTTTATATTTAAATAAGGTACCCCCTGGGACGTGACACGAAGCTTTTGAACAAATTCGACTAAAGAGTACTAGTATTTTACTGATGCACTTTTTCAGTTTTGACGTGACAACTTTTAGTCTTACAAATCATGTGTCTATAGTGGCAGGTTTTTTTCGTATTTTTAAAAATTCGCTTCAACGATTTTGATTAAAATTCAAAAAAATTATTTTTTAAATGCTCTTTAAAATGTATATTCTCATTTTGCCATTGAAATCTTCTGAAGACCACTTTACTCTTGTACTCTATAATAGAAAAGATAGGAGAAATGGTTGTCATGGTAACAAAATATAAATATTTTCCCATTCTTATAAATTTTACATCTTGAAAATCGAATGTACCCTACTGTCGGAAACTAAATACATATCGACACAAAAAATATGGTGCGACCAGTCACACCAGAAGGCCATTTAAACCCGTTTCTATTTATTTTAATTGGATAGGCTACCAATCGAGTTGAAATAAATTTTTCTCTTTATGAGACGGGATGCGATTACTTGACCACTAGCACAAGAGTCAGGAACTATACCAAGAGCGAGAATCCATTTAAAAAGAAAAAAAAAAAAAAAAAATTATCTCCTCCAAATTCTAACCATTTATTCAGTCTCGGGTTTTTTTTTTCACATGGAATAAAATTTTATCAAATAAAAAATATGTAGCTCAAATTTCCTTCTTTCAAAATATCGAAATTGCATAGAGAATAGCATACAATACATAAAATATAACATTTCACTATAGTCAAGTCATGTAAATGCCTTTTATATTAATATAAATATAAAAAAAAAAATTTGGGTCAGATTTAATAGGAATTAAACGAAGCCTAGCCCTAGATCGTATATCAAATTACAAGCCAAATCATAACGGTGCAACGTTAAACACCCGAGAGAGAGAGAGGGTGGGAAGGGCAACCGGCTCCCGTGGAGATAAATTGGAGACCAAATAACTGCTCTGTCCCCTGAATAAAATGTGTGATATTTATATCGATAGGTCGGTTGGTTTCTGATCATCTTGAGGAAGACATCCCAAATGAGAAGGGACCTATGGTCGGCACGTATGATCCATAAATGTTTGGGAAGCAAGAATGATTAATGTCGAAAAACAACCTGACAAATTATTACAACTTCAATCAAACTTGCCTACTTATCTAAGTCAATTAGGGTCTAATGATTAAGGCCTAAATATTGTTATTAATAAAAATATTTTTATAGAATTTTAGTTTTAAATATTTTACCAAAGAGTTGGTTGCTACATCTATAGTTAAGTAGCTATAATAGTTAGAAAAAAGATATTTTATCTGACGAATCAAACGAAGACAGGGAATTAATTAAATTTAGAAAAGTTGACATATAATAGGAATGGGTGGATTAATTGAATTGGTTTTGCTTAATAGCTTATTTTACAGGCTTCATGTCTTTTTTTCAACAGGTGATTTAACGATGATGAAAAATTTAATGCACGTCGAAATAACTCAAAATGAAAATTAATCTAAAGTCATCCGATGACATAAGTTAGAAATTTAATGAATCAATTAAATATCCATAATAAATTGAAATTTCGTGGAGAAATTTAGATGTAAAATGTAAGGAAATAAATTTATTTTATTCGAATATTTTAAAGCCCAAAATAATTTTTTTTTTTTTTTATAAAAAACACTCACTCTTTTTTCCCATTCACACTCACACTCACACAAGGGCGGATACAGGGGAGGTAAAGGGGGTAATCCCCCCTCTCCCGAGATTTGAAAAAATACCTTTTTTCCCAAAAAAATTTATTTTTAATGTAAAATTTTAAAAATTAATACTTAAAAATTTGATTTGTATTTATATTCTGCCAATCAAGTACAGAATGTGCCTTTAAATTACCGAAATTATGAAAAAATAGTATGCTGTGCGACAAGTCACACCAGATTACCCCCCCCCCCCGAGAAACACCTCTGGATCCGCCCTTGCACACAAATATTCAGTCTTTTCGGCAACTCATATAAGACTTTATACGATAACCGTTATTTAATAATATATATTTGGGGGTAGAGGCATTTTTAATTAAGCCATTTGGCATCCAAATGAATCCAATGAATGAATTTATATCATTTGATTACCAATTTGTATAAATATATGTGTCTGTTTCACTGTATCTCGAATAGTACAAGGTGTGGCTATTAAATAACGAGACTGACTCGTATACCAAAAGTCGCGGGTTCGGACCCCAAGCAGTCCCATGATTTTATTTAAACCATTTGGATACCAAATGGCTTAAATAAGAATGCCTGGACACCCAATATATAAATTAATTAATAAGGTTATCTTCAAAGTCTTATATGGCCTGAGTTGTCGAAAAGACTGAGTGAATGTGAATGTGTGTGAATGAGAAATACGAACTAGACTGACGCTGTAAAATATTTTAGTTTGATTTCATACAAACAATATTATAGTGCGTTGAAGCTGTGAAATAAAAACCGACACGCGTTCAGGTGTTGACAGAAGAAGACTTCAAGCACTGTTTTGTTAGCATGGAGCTTTGTAGGAATAGAGGAGGGGTGGATATTGAAGGTGATAATAAATAAGTAAATATGTATGAAATCAAAATAAAATGTTTTAAAAACAAGATTGCATTAGATGGCGAAAACTCCTTAAATCAAATAAAAAAATAAAAATTTTTTTATACTTTACTATTTCAACCATCCATTATAGTTGCAAAAAGGGATTTAAAAAATTTCATTAATGTATGATATGAACAAAATGACATTTGAAAGGATGCGTATCACATAATTGGGGGAGGCGGCTTTGTCTTTGAACTCCTAAAAAGATCGTATCTGGCTAAGATCTGGCGACTTCTTTCTTATTGAAATGAAATTAGTATCAACAAGACCTGGTCTAAAAGAAGGGAATGAAGAGTTCCAGGACGCAACTGCAATAGGGCGACCACATTTTAAAAGCAAGACCATAATTATTAGACAATGGAGTTCTTTTAAAAGATATGACCATGCTTTAAATAAAGTAATGGAAAGCAAAATACGCATATAAATATCAAATTGAAAGAAGAATTTATATTCATTAAAATAACAAAGAGTAAAGCATACATAGCAAAAAAAATAGTCTTTGGCAGTTTATTAGATTCAACTGCATATATGGGCTATTTTGAATTTACATATTTTTACTATCTCTATCCCCAAAATACAATGATTTGGGAGATAAAAAAAAATCATAATTTAATGTAATTGACAAATAATCCAAATAAAAAAAAAAAGTTTTGAAATTTTAAAATGGAATAAACATCAGCAATTTTGAAATAAATGTCCAGTAAGATAATATATACACAGACTAAATAACAAATAAACAAATGTCACTTTCTCTTTAGATTCTTACATCAAAAAGTATTTGATCCAAGCATGGTTCATTTATTTCTTTTATTCTCACTACTATATACAGATTACCTTTACATTAAGTAAGAGATAAATAAATCGATTTCCTCAATAATGCAAAAAATGCATTAAACATTTTGCTGGCATCACGAGTATGTAATAATAGGCCTATAGATATCCACATTCTTACTTTAATTGTTCACTTGACCGGTTGCTTCACTTCTAATTAACTAGCTATCCCTTGAATAAGCTATGACTTTCGAATCTAGTTAAACTAATCATGTGATTAAATAAGAGACCAGTTAACTAGCTAAGATTCAAAGTTTGGTATAAGGCCTTTTAATTATTTTATTTTTTAATAATAATTTGAGTTAATTTTAAATGATTTTTATAAATGATGCCTTTATTAAGTTGCTAACTTCACAAAACTCTTCTTAGACCGCCTACCCCCCCCCCCCCCCCCCCCCCCAAGAAAAAACTGTAAATTGAATCTTCCAACCAACCCCCCCCCCCCCGACAAGTGCAATAATCCGTCCCTGCCTCAGATAGTTTATTTATTATATGTGAAAAAATTCAATTTTTTAACCTGAAGTTATTCTAGTTTACTATATCGATGATTTGCTATCTGTTGGATAAGTTTGCTAGTTGACTAGAACTGAAGCAATCGGTTCTTAGAGTTCTTTAACGGAACAATTTTGTTAAATTAAATTTAATAAAAGTTGAGAAAGATGACAAATGAAAGAAAAATAATATTTTTTGTTAATTTAATACCATATACGGTAATATAATAAAGTACCTTTAATAAATTTTCTCAATACTAATTATTTGAAAATATTTCCATACGTATTTTATACGTAGTTTATAAAAAATCGCGCTTAATTTACTTAAAAGATTAAATTGCTGTTTATTTTTTTTTTAATAATAATGCCAATTCCAAAAACTAATTATATTGAAAAACTGAATAATTACGCTTTCTCAAAGTTATTTAATGAAAATTTGTAAAATTTAAATCTGAAGGAATTAAAGATTTAAACCCAGACAGCCTGGAATATTGCAGTAATATTGCAGCAATTTTGCCAACCTTGCACAATATTGACAATATTGGAGCAACATTGCTGTAATTTCGCTGCGCAATATTGAATTGAAGACATTGCAGAAATATTGCAGCAATATTGCTGTGGCAACATTGAAGTGTGAATATTGTGACAATATTGCAGTGGCAACATTGAATAGTGAATATTGCAGCAATATTGCATCAATATTGCTGTTGCAATATTGAAGTGTGAATATTGTTGCAATATTGCATCAATATTGCTGTTGCAATATTGAATACTGAATATTTCAGCAATATTGTAGTGGCAATATTGAAGTGTAAATATTGCTGCAATATTCCTGAAATATTACAGTGGCAACATTGAAGGGTGAATATTGAAGCAATATTGCAGCACAATGTTGCAATGGCAACATTGAAGTATGAATATTTCAACAATATTGCAGTGGTAATATTGAAGTGTAAATATTGCAGCAATATTCCTGAAATATTACAGTGGCAACATTGAAGAGTGAATATTGAAGCAATATTGCAGAGTCAATATTGAAGTGTGAATATTGCAGCAATATTGAAGTGGCAACATTGAATAGTGAATATAGGGTTAAAATTATCATATCAACTTTATAATATTCATATTAATTAAATTAATTAATGCCCCCGGTTGTGGCATAATAGGTAGCGTGCCTACCTCATATGCCAAACGTCGCGGGTTCGGACCCAGGCAGTCCGATGATTTTATATATATATACATTAATTACAACGCTTATCGTCTAAAGTCTTAAATGGCCTGAGTTGCCGAAAAGACTGTGTGAATGTGTGTGTGAGTGTGAGTGCGAATGAGAAAAAAGTGTGAATGTTTTTTTTTTTAAATAAAAAAAAAAAAAATTAATTAATGCCCGTGATGACCCGTGGCTCAGAGAGAAGACACTAGCTTCTTGAGCCTGGGGTCCAGGATTCGCTTTCCGTCCCCAGCAAGGGCGGTCCCAGAGGGGGGAGGGGTCGTGACCCCCCCTCCAAAAAAAAAATCTTTTTTTTTTTAACACACACTTTTTCCCACTCGCTCTCCCATTCACACAATCTTTTCGGCAACTTAGGCCATTTAAGACTTAAACGTAGGGATGAAACGATACCACTGAGGTATCGATACTTTTACTCGATACTGGTATCGGTCGCAAAGTATCGAGTACCTACTCGGTATCGATTTAAAAGTATCGATACTTACTCGTATCGGTCGATTTTTTCGTACAATTAAAGATAAGCAAAACAGCAGTAAATACTGATATTATCAAGATTCGTAGGAACTTTGCAGCCAGGATATTAAATAAAAATCTTTTATTTAATTTCTATTTGCTGACGTTTCGGTCCCCAATCACGACATTCAACATCGGAGACCTCCGAGTAGCAAGTAGGTATATGATAATATTTTTAAACCTATCAAAGTAAAAAGAAATTGTATATTTTTAATTGCAATGATTGCGGTGGCAAAAATGGCTGGTGGAAGGTCGTGATTGGGGACCGAAACGTCAGCAAATAGAATTTAAATAAATTTTGTTATTTAATCTCATGGCTGCAAAGTCCCTGCGAATCTTGATTAAATCTCCAAAAAACATCAAATTCTTGAAAAAAAAAAAAAAAAAAAAAATAACGATGACTAATAAAAAAATTCATTTTTAGATATACTACCCAAAAATAATAATTTTTCAAGGTGTTTCCCTGTTAATCACTCTTATAATAAAAATTAAAATACATCGGTACAAACCATTCCACTTATTTCTATTGAAAATAAGAACAAATCTACGTAAATGTTCATCCGACCTAATTAATAATCGCGTACGTGGACCGAGTATCGATACGAGTATTTTTGACCGATACTTACTTGGTACTCGATTCCAAAGTATCGATTCCAAAAGTACTTGGTATCGAAAGAAAAGTATCGAGTAAGTACTTGTATTTACTCGTATCGTTTCATCCCTACTTAAACGATACTTATATTTGATTAATATATATTTATTGGGGTCCAGGCCCATTTATTTATACTATAAAAAAAAAAAAAAAACAGTGACCCCCCCTCCAAATGTAAGGCTAGGACCGCGCTTGGTCCCCAGCGAGAAAAATTTATTTCATTTGAATTGACTGCAAATAATTTGAAATAAATAGGGATGGGGTCTAAATCGCCTTAGATACCGAAAAAGAAAAAAAAATTAAAAAATTAAAAAAAAAAAAAATTAATTTTAAATATTAAAAATTATTATTTTTTTACAATTTATAAGTGACTTTTTGTTTAAAAAAAAAATTTAATAGTACTACATACGAATTAAGTAGCTTAAAAAGTGTTGAAATTTCATATAGCAAAACGTCCGAGGCAGCAAAGGAGTCGAATATTGGAATCAAGACATTGGAAATATTGGAAATGCAAAAAACTCGTGTTCAAATCCCTCTATGAACAAGTTTTTTTTTACCCTGCAATATTGCCACAATATTCCATGCAATATTGCCACAATATTCCATGCAATATTGCCACAATATTCCATGCAATATTTCCACAATATTCCATGCAATATTTCCACAATATTCCATGCAATATTGCCACAATATTCCATGCAATATTGCCGGAATATTCCCGTAATATTGCTGCAATACTTGCAATATTTTTGTAATATTGCAACAATATTCCATTCAGTATTGCCACAATATTCCTGCAAGTTACAAAGAGGCGGACATAGGAATATTGCAACAATGTTGCTGTATTGTTCCTGCAATATTCCCTGCAAGGTTAAATATTGCAATGTAAGATTCCTGCAATATTAATGCAAGATTCCAGGCTGTCTGGGAAGCCACACAAGATGATTTAGAAAACCATTTATGGAAATATTAATGTAAATGGCGAGATTTAATGACTAACAAATTTTTATGAATATCACCGCAAGAAAGAAAAAAAAATTGTTCGACAATTACCGACGTTTCGAGTTTTTATTACAAGCAGCTCATCTTCAGGGCAATGTCAAGTCAATAAAATTTAGACAAAATTAAATCTAATAAGTACATTAGAACCAATCTAACAGGAAACTGAATATCAGACCTTGTTTAAAAGAAATGTATTTATTAAAGTAAAATGAAAATTAATAATCTATATATATTAATAGCAAAAATAATTTTGAGAAATTTTTTTCTTAAATAATTTTTACGTGAAGATTGTGTTTTTAAATATTCAAAAAACACTCTATTAAATAGAAATAAGGGTATTTTATGTTATATATTTATGGGACCTCAAAACGTGTATATCCATCAGTTTCGACATCGAATTTTTGACAAGAATCCAATACTTTCTCTCTATATATAGGTATATTAACTTATATATAGGTAAGAGAAAGTAAAAATTCAAATCCGAATTGAGATTAGTTACCTATACAAAAAGATGCGATAACTCACGCTAGGACTAATCATATCTTACTTTTCTACCTAATGAAAAAAATCCCTACAAAATTCTGCAAGGGACTCGATGGGTCCATAAGTTACCCTGTGTGAGAGTTTCGAAATCTTAAAAAATTAATTTCGCCCCAGTAATAAGAAATTTTAGAAATGCATTAAAATGTTTCTACCCTACTAGGCCCTAGACTATTTGCTAAATATAGAATATAAATTTTAACTCAAACGGAATGCACTTATTTTTTAGTAAAATTATTAAAAAACATTAATATCTTTGCGCATTATAGGGGATGGGGCATTAACCAATTTTTAAGTACTAATTTTTAAAAATTTACATTAAAAATAATTTTTTTTTTCGAAAAAAAAAGTAATTTTTTTCAAATCTCGGCGAGGGGATAATTACCCCCCTTTACCCCCCCCCCCCCCTTGAAATATTTTCTTGATAATTCAAAACAATTTTTAATTTAGGCTATGTATAGATCGTAAAAAATTGAAATTGGCTATTTGAACTTAAAATAGGCACTAAAACCCAGAATTGGGCAAAATAGGCATTATAGGCACTAACAAATGCCTCTTCTTTTATTCAGAATTTCATGAAACGTATACATATCATATTGACCTAAATTTTAAGCCATAAATTAAAAAAAGGCAAATAGGGCGAAATCCGAGCCCTAGTAATTATACTATAATAAGTATTGTTCAGAGTCTATATGGCCTAAGATATTGAAGGCAAAAAAAAATTTTATTTACGAAAAAAAAAAAAAAATATTGAATATTTGAATATTTATATTACTGCTAATTTCGGGAAGAAGACTAGTTTTTCAAGTGAGGATATTTTATGGGAATCAGACCCGGTGTTCATTCTGGATGTCAGAGAAAAAAAAAAAACATCCGAACACCTGTCGTAGGTAAAAACGCGCATCCTCAAAACCCTTTTCCTGCCCATTCGATTCGTATATGCATTAAATATTCATTCATTAAAATCATACCAGAGGTTCTAAACACTTTTGCTTTTTCACTTGTATTTTAAAACCAAGACCCAGGACTTTATTTATTATCTGATTCATAGAGAATTAGATCGAAATTAAGTTTTTGATTATTTAACGAATTAAGAAAGTTTTATAAAAAAAAGTGATTTTTTTAACATGGTCATCTTTTGTCATCAAGTGAAAATAAAAAATATTGAAAAAAGATAAACGGTTCTAATTTTAAATCTCCTTGGCTTAGATTAAATTGAAACAGCTTGGGTGGGAATTATGAATAGAAAGGTAGTAATAAAATATTCAGGAGCAGGAACTAGAGTAAGGAAATAAACTGCATGGGGTATCAATAGAATGATGGCTACGCCCAGAGAGGCCTGCTGGGTTTGTGTGCGTATGAAACTTTTTAGATAAACAGACAAGGTTTTTTTACAATTCTAAGTAGGTAGATATAGTCTAAAATACATTTTTTATTTTCCGAAAACACCCAAAGGACAGTAGCGTAACCAGGTGGGGCTCTCGCCCCCTCCGCCCCTGGCGCATCATGCCCTTTGGCGCCCCTCGATACCGATATAGGCGGCCTAGGGCATCTAAGATATAGCCCAGGAATGATATCATATTCTTCCCATAGATTGTCCAAAAAATTGATAGTTTTCTTTTAAATTATATTAGAACTTAAGAAACAACGCCCTAGTTGAGCTTTGCCCCTCCGCCTTCAAAGGCTAGTTACGCCGCTGCCAAAGGAGACTGTAACAATCACAGTTTTTTTTAAATCAATTTTTCTGCTTAAGTGACTCAAACTAATGGTCTTAAAATTGATCTATTATCCTTGTTTTAAAATAAGTTTTGTTCGAGCTTATCGTTTTTACTTTCTCTTACCTATGTATATATGCAATATATATATAGAGAGAAAGTATTGGATTCATGTCAAAAATTCGATGTCGAGATTTTGATGGATCTTCACGTTTTGAGGTCCCCTGAATCCAAAAAAGTGGTTTTCGCGACATGGTCTGTCTGTCTGTCTGTCTGTCTGTCTGTGTGTCTGTGTGTCTGTGTGTCTGTGAACAAAATATCTCAAGAACGAAAAGAGCTAGGAAGTTGAAATTTTATATTTAAGTTAGCCACCCCCATGGGACGTCACACGAAGCTTTTGAACAAAATCGACCAAAGAGTACTAGTACTTTACTGATGTACTTTTTCAGTTTTTTTCGATTTTCTCAAAATTTGCTCCAACGATTTTTTTTTAAATTCAAAAATCAATTATTTTTTAGATTCTCAATAAAACGTATATTCTCATTTTGTGATTGAAATCTTCTGAAGACCACTTTACTCTTGTTCTCCATAGAAAAGATAGGAGAAATGGTTGCCATGGTAACAAAATATAAATATTTTGCCATACTTATAAATTTTACATCTTGAAAATCGAATGTACCATACTGTCGGAAACTAAATACATGTCGACACAAAAAATCTGGTGTGACAAGCACAGTACACAACATTCGATTACCGAAGGTAAGAGAAAGTTGTGTGCTGTGCGCCAGTCACACCAGATTTTTAGAATATCATTTATATCAAGTTTTTATTAAATTTAAAATTAAGAACCAAAGAATAAGAGGATTTCCCTTTTTGGTCCTGTAATCTGCAACTCTAAGCAGAAAAACTGTTCTGATCCGTTATTTTTAATTGACCTCTTAGTCTTCACATAAGAATGTCAACTTTAATGTTGCCTCAGATTTTTTTTTCGTTTGTCTGTTGGTGGCCAATTTTTGAAGATGAATCATTGAATAGGAGACAACCTGGCTACGAGAAAAAGATTCCTACGAAATGTGCTGATATAATAACATTGGCGATAATACCTTGGTATTTTTAAAAATCTAACTTAATCATCATTGTTATATAATCATTTTCAATTAATTCTAATCAACATATTTTACTTTCTCTTACCTATATATGTAATTCTTTTATAGAGAGAAAGTAATGGATTCATGGTGAAAATGATATTTGATGGAAATACACGTTTTGAGGTCTCCTGAGTTTAGAAAAGTGGGTCCCGCAAAATAGTCTGTCTGTGTGTCTATAAACAAAATATCTTAAGCTAACGGGGTTGAAATTTGATATTTAAGTTAGATAACTCCTTGGCACGTAACAAGAAGCTTTTGAACAAAATTGGCTAGAGTACTAGTACTTTACTGGTGTGCTTTTTCAGTTTTTTCTGTTTTCAAAATTCGCTCTAAAGATTTTGATTAAAATTCAACAATCAATTATTTTTTAGATGCCCTTTAAAATGTAGCCTATATTCTCATTTTGCCCTTTAAATTGTTTGAAGTCTCACTTTACTCTTCCATTCAAACTCACACACATACAGTCTTCTCGGCAACTCAGGCCATATAAGACTTTTAACGAAACTCGTATTTAATTAATAAGCTTATATATATTTAGGGTCAAGGCATATTTATTTAACCCATTTGGTATCCTAACCCGCGACCCTTGGTATAGAAGGACAGCACGCTACCAACCAAGGGCCACTTTACTCTTGTACTTCATAGGTAAGATTGGAGAAATGGTTTAAACGGTAACAGAATATAAATATTTTACCATGTTTATAAAATTTTCATCATGAAATTCTAATATATAGCCGGAAACTAAATATATGACGACACAAAAAAATCTGGTGTGAGGATAGAACACAACTTTCACTTTCCAAGGCGAGAAAAAATTGTGTGCTCAGCGACCAGACACAGATTTTTATATAATATTTTTCGAAGAATATAAAAATATTTAAATAAATGCATTCGTATTCAAATAGTTGTTTAAAGGCTCGCAATTTGCTATTAATAGTAATCAAGTTTCTAATTAGCTATGATGCAAGTTGAAAAAAAATTTTCAGAGTTTATAAATTTTATTGAAAGATTTATATGTAATTAAATAAATGTTGGACATCTTTCTTGGATTGATTAATATTGACTGATGTCTCCAATTTAATCTTAAAAGTTGGAACCCCTTCAAAGCTCTAAATCTATATATTAAGAGATATTTTATTTAATATCTCTTAATTTCTAAGTCAACTCTCGATTTGAATTTTTATGGATCTAATTCCAATTTATTTCATCTCATTATCCACCAACATGTCGTTTTGAAATTTTATATCTTCCTCATAACGCTTCCTTAATACGCAGATTAATAGCAAGTTAATAAGTAATAGACCAGGCGCTGGAGGTAGTTGAGTATGCAAAATTTGAGGACCGAATTCTGACAATGGATTTGGGCTAAGAATAGCTCCCAGAATAAGGATCCGGATCTTGCCGGGCCAATTTTTGGTCCAATTTTTTTTACCCCCACCCCATAGGAAATCAATGGAGTGCATGCTAAGATGGTGTGAAGATTTGAAATTATGGTCAAATTCGAGTACTTAAAACCTCAAACAATGAAAAAACTGTCTTGTCAGCAACTGAGGGGATCCTCTAGAGTCCCCTGAGAAGTACTATCTTGCCACCAGTTGTGGTGGTCCCCTCTAACCCCTTCATCTCTTTTCTCTCTCTTTGTTATAAATTTAAATATACGGCTTTAACACCATGCCAAATTGTGGGGACCGGCAATTATGCTCATAATCCACTAGCTGGTATCCCAATCAATGAAAAATACTATCTTGCCGCCAACTGCGGTGGTCCCCTCTAACCCCTTCACCTCTTTTATCTCTTTCTTTGTTATAAATTTAAATATACGGCTTTAACATCATGCCAAATTGTGGGGACCGGCAATTATGTTCATAATCCACTAGCTGGTATCCCAACCAATGAAAAATACTATCTTGCCGCCAACTGCGGTGGTCCCCTCTAACCCCTTCACCTCTTTTATCTCTCTCTTTGTTATAAATTTAAATATACGGCTTTAACACCATGCCAAATTGTGGGGACCGGCAATTATGCTCATAATCCACTAGCTGGTATCCCAACCAATGAAAAATACTATCTTGCCGCCAACTGCGGTGGTCCCCTCTAACCCCTTCACCTCTTTTATCTCTCTCTTTGTTATAAATTTAAATATACGGCTTAAACATCATGCCAAATTGTGGGGGCCGGCAATTATGTTCATAATCCACTAGCTGGTATCCCAATCAATGAAAAATACTATCTTGCCGCCAACTGCGGTGGTCCCCTTTAACCCCTTCACGTCTTTTATCTCTCTCTGTTATAAATTTAAATATACGGCCTTAACATCATGCCAAATTGTGGGGACCGGCAATTATGCTCATAATCCACTACCTGGTGCTCCAATCAATGAAAAATACTATCTTGCCACCAGTTGTGGTGGTCCCCTCTAACCTCTTCACCTCTTTTATCTCCCTTTATTATAAATACACCAGGTAGTAGATTATGAGCATAATTGCCGGTCCCCACAATTTGGCATGGTTTTAAGACAGTACATCTAAATGTATAATAAAGGGAGAGAAAAGAGGTGAAGGGGTTAGAGGGGACCACCACAACTGGCGGCAAGATAGTATTTTTCATTGATTGGAGCACGAGGTAATGGATTATGAGCATAATTGCCGGTCCCCACAATTTGGCATGGTTTTAAGACAGTACATCTAAATGTATAATAAAGGGAGAGAAAAGAGGTGAAGGGGTTAAAGGGGACCACCGCAGTTGGCGGCAAGATAGTATTTTTCATTGATTGGGATACCAGCTAGTGGATTATGAACATAATTGCCGGTCCCCACAATTTGGCATGATGTTAAAGCCGTATATATAAATTTATAACAAAGAGAGAGATAAAAGAGGTGAAGGGGTTAGAGGGGACCACCGCAGCTGGCGGCAAGATAGTATTTTTCATTGATTGGGATACCAGCTAGTGGATTATGAACATAATTGCCGGTCCCCACAATTTGGCATGATGTTAAAGCCGTATATTTAAATTTATAACAAAGAGAGAGATAAAAGAGGTGAAGGGGTTAGAGGGGACCACCGCAGTTGGCGGCAAGATAGTATTTTTCATTGATTGGGATACCAGCTAGTGGATTATGAGCATAATTGCCGGTCCCCACAATTTGGCATGGTGTTAAAGCCGTATATTTAAATTTATAACAAAGAGAGAGAAAAGAGGTGAAGGGGTTAGAGGGGACCACCGCAGCTGGTGGCAAGATAGTACTTCTCAGGGGACTATAGAGGATCCCCTCAGTTGCTGACAAGACAGTTTTTTCATTGTTTGAGGTTTTAAGTACTCGAATTTGACCATAATTTCAAATCTTCACACCATCTTAGCATGCACTCCATTGATTTCCTATGGGGTGGGGGTAAAAAAAAAATTGGACCAAAAATTGGCCCGGCAAGATCCGGATCCTTATTCTGGGAGCTATTCTTAGCCCAAATCCATTGTCAGAATTCGGTCCTCAAATTTTGCATACTCAACTACCTCCAGCGCCCGCTCTATAAGGAAATTAGATAAAATGATTTTTTTTTTCTTTATTTAATATAAAAGTGTTAAATGTTTATTCACAAATAGTTATCGTCATTAAGGAAGAACAATCCTAACCTAAGAGAAAATCCTTTTCCTTTCAATAGAAGGGGAAATCAATTTCCCAAACGAGGATTTATTCCGTTATTCAATAAACACTAACTAAAGACAGATTATTATTATAAATATCAATAATAAATTTTAAATATCCAGGAAGAGTTAATTATAAGAATTTTCAATTTAATCATAAAAAAAATTTATTATATTTTTAACCAAGATATCTGGCGCCATCTTTCCAACAAGGAAAAGTTATTAAACTCTAATTGACAATTAGATATCTGATTGCTTCAGGAAAAAAGATACAAATGATTTTTACTTTATTATTATCTTTTTTTTTATTTAGAAATCAATTGTTTGAGAAAAAAGACGAAGAGCAAATACAATTAATGAAATGAGATTTTCCTTGGAAGTTATTTTGTTTATTTATTTATTAATTTATTTTTTTTTTAAATTTTGATTTAAAGTGTTTTTTTAAAGTCTTTTCGGTATCTTAAGCCAAATCTCTCATCATGTCTCTGAATTGCCTAACACTTCCTTAAATTTATCAAAAAATTAAGACACCAGTGTATTTTTTATTTTAATCAAAAATTTTATTTAAACAATATCGCCCCTCCCAAAATTATCCTCTGGATTCCATTCGCTTCTGTTCTATATAATTCGAATTAATGTTATTATTGTAGGCCTTATTAATAAACCTTTTATAATAGCCACATAAACCTAAAATAAAGTAGAAATCTCCCGGTCAAGGCTGCGTTAGTAACAGTTTATATTTGAAAAGTTTAAAAAGAAAAAAAAATGGGAATGTAGTCAAATACAAATTATTTTTGCAGATTCAAAATAACCAAAGATTTGAGAGGATATTATTTAATAAAAATCTGGTGTGATAGCATAACTATTTTGCCTTCGGTAATCGAAAGTTGTGTTCTGTGCTACATATATTTAGTTTCCGACAGTATGGTACATTCGAATTTCAAGATGTAAAATGTATAAGTATGAGAAAATATTTATATTGTGTTATCATGGCAACAATTTTCTCCACTTTCCTATGAAGTACAAGAGTGCCCTCGGGGCTTGGTGTAGAGGTTAGCGTGCTAACCTCGTATACCGAACGTCGTGGGTTCGGACCCCAGGCAGTCCAATGATTTTATTTAAGCCATTTGGATACCAGATGGCTTAAATAAGAATGCCTGGACCCCAATATAGACTAATTCATAAATAACGGTTATCATCAAAGTCTTATATGGCCTAAGTTGCCGAAAAGACTGTATGAATGTGTGTGTGAATGTGAGTGTGAATGGGAAAAAAAGTGTGAATGTTTAAAAAAAAAAAAAAAGTACAAGAGTAAAGTGGTTCAGAAGATTTCGAGAACAAAATGAGATGTTGGAGCGAATTTTGAGAAAATCGAAAAAATAGAAAAAGTACATCAGTAAAGTACTAGTTCTCTCTGGCCAATTTTGTTCAAAAGCTTCGTGTTACGTCTCAGGAGGGTACCTAACTTAAATATAAAATTTCAACCTTATAGCTCATTTCATTCTTGAGATATTTTGTTCACAAACAGACAGACACACACAGAGAAAGACCATGTTGCGAAAACCACTTTTTTTTGAATTCAGGGGACCTAATGATTCCAAAGCTACTGGAAAATAGGCCACACTCTCCAGTATTACTAAAAGAATCAAAAGATTAACCACAACCTTACACTATATGACTGAAGAAAGAAGATTGGGGGCCATGGGGCGTGGACCTGTTTTTTTTTTTTTTTTTACCAAAGAACAGCACAAATCGGGAAAGATTTTTTAATGCGGGGCAATCCCCTTAGTGTGTGTACTCTATAAAAACATAAATAATACATAAATCACTAAAAAAAAATCAAGTTTTTCAAGATTGATAGGAAATAACTTTTTTTATGTTTGTAATTTTTCGTAACTATGCTACATTTTATTATAATATCCATTCCATGTTCCCATAACGAATTGTACGGATTCATGATGGATCCGTGGGACTGCCTGAAGGGAACACTATTAATCTCCCGTTGTTTTAGAGTTCCCTCAACCGTGCTTTACGTGACAATCAACAAGCTCCCTAGCTATTTAGACTATGTAGTAGATTGATTCATTTTAAAGTATGGAGGAAAATGATTTAATTATTATATAATTCCAATAATAAAGTAAAAGTAAAATCAATAATTTTCTAATTAATAATTTAATTAACTTTGATCAATAAAGATTTTATATTAAAATTCTTTGATAAGTTAAGAGAAAGATAAATTTCTGCTTTGATTAATGGATATTTAATTTTCCTAATATAGCAAGCGAGAGAATGAAAAACAAAAAGCAAACAAAACAAATTAATTTTTGGGTTAAAATGAAATATAGATCAAACTTTAGTTAAAATATTTAAAAAAAATGACAGGAACTAAGAAAGTTAGATTTTTTTTAAGGGGTGGGGGGGGGGCCGGGGATAAATTTCTGTTTGATTAATGGATATTTAATTTTCCTAATATAAAGCAAGCGAGAGAATGAAAAACAAAAAGCAAACAAAACAAATTAATTTTTGGGTTAAAATGAAATATAGATCAAACTTTAGTTAAAATATTAAAAAAAATGACAGGAACTTAAGAAAGTTAGATTTTTTTATAAAAGACAGATGCCAAGTTAAAGAATTCTTCAACTTATTTTGAAGTTAATTGGATCAATGAAAAGTCTTAGAACAGACCAACATACATACAATGTTAAGTGAAAAGTTATTCAACAAACAAATCAATTTTAATATGGGGGCGTAATTAGGTGTCTTGTTTGGGGAGTTGAAATTTTGTTTTTATACTGTATGAACCCAAGATTAACACAAGTGGATTTTTTTTTAAATCAAAATTTGTTTAACTTTTTTAATGTTATACGGCCCAAAAAATCATAATTCAGGAAAATCAATAAAAAATTTTAACAAATTAAAAAAAAAAGATGGTACAAAATTATAATGGAATATCTAATAAAAATATGCCACTGTATAATGTCAATAATATTTCCTAATGATCTTAACTATGATATTTTTATTATGAGTAGGGAAAGGGAGTAACATTAAAAATATTAAGACTAGTGTCCTAGTTCCTTTTTGTCCTAGATGAGAATTTTAGCTAGTTTATATTGACAAATCTAGGAAACAAAAAAGCAACATTCGATCCGGTCAGGTGAGAAACATAAAAACTGTTAGAATCTCGTTAAAATTATTTTATATTCAAATATTGTAAGCATGTAAACATTTGAATTCATAAGATCAAGTGAATATTTTTCACAAAATGTTGTAGCAAATAAATTTAATTCAATGTGTAATAATTTTCATTTCGATTTCCCAACAAGATAACGATTTCAGGATAACCGTTAAAACACATGGTCGTATTCTAACAGTTGATTTTAAACCAATAACTAAATCAAATTAATATGGTATCTAAAATTTAGATAAATAATTTCGTGATGATGAACAAATTAGATTTTGACTTATCTGACAGTTATAATTATAGAACTAGTCAAATCAAATTCTAGTGGTTATTTTACTCACTGAAATCTTGATATTTTTTAAACGATCACAAGAGAAGAAAAAAAATAAAGAGATGAATAGTTCAATTGACAAGAAGTGACCTAAAAATTTAAATAAACAGAAAAGAGTTTATTTGGACAAATATCTTAAATTAAAAAATCCTCGGACTCTTTTTACTAATATCAATCTAGGACAATTTTGTGAAATTTAATTAATAAAAATAATTAATTAATCGAATTTGTCCAACACATGTTCTTAAACAGTTAGAATGACGACACGCTAAAAACAGTTGATTTGCGTTACTATTAACCTAATTGGGTCTATGTAAAAATTTCCATAAATCAACATTAACTAGCCTAACTAAAGTTAACACAAATAAATAACTTTCTATATCAAAGGTGTCAATAAAGCATATATAGATTACGTCCAAATATATTTCTTTTGACTAATTTGGTACGGAGAAAATTACTAACAAAAATAACTTTTTGGTTAAATTTTATTGCAAAGAGGTATTCGACGAATTAAGTTAAAAAAAAAGAAATTGGTTATATATGAGTGTCTCATATTTCTATGAATAAAATAATTGAAAATTTGAAGAAATTTTGACATTTACTATCTCTTTTATCAATTGTAGATCTTTGAGAAAGACTGATGATATTCGTGAATATGAAAATAATAATATTTTTTTGAAAGTAAACAGGCTTTTTTGACATTCTTCATCTAATCAATGATATTAATGAGTTTCAGAAAATTTTCCTTTAGAATTTATTTAAATAAAAGTGTGATGTGCTCAAGAGTGGAGCCTTGAGCTTAGGCAACCAAAATGCTTAGCTGTTGGATGTGTTGTCTTTAAAGTAACTTTTCCTTTTCAGTTGCATTAAAAAAGTTGATTTAATTATTTTTCCAAACAAAATTCTTACAGTGAATGTATTGAACTAAAAGATGATGAATTATATTAATTTATAAAATATTGTATTCTAATCTATAGACCTACCTATAAAAAGTAAAAATATGTAAAAATATGAAAAAGAAAATCTTTTAATTTAGCTACATGTTATTGTTTAATTATTAGCATTCGGAAATGGGTATTACTAAAATTTTTGTTTATAAAAAAGGTTAACCCCTTCCTCCCCCCCCTTCCTACCTCTGCCCATCCCCCATGACTGAGAGGCTAGATGTGTTAACAAATGTCAATATTCATAGTCTTAAAGCCACGAGACCTGGGTTCGGATCCCAGACAGTTCGAATATTTATTTAAATCATTTGAATACAAAATGGTATAAATAAATGTGCTTTCCCTTAAAATATTGTATTTAAATAATGAGTATGGCCAAAGGGTATGTGGCTTAAAATGACGAAGACTTAAAAAAAAAAAACCCTCTGTAACCTGTAATATTATTTGTCAAAAAATATTTCTGAAGATAAATTAACAAATCCTGCCCTTTAAAAGTGGAATATTATATAAAGGTTTAATGGTGGGCTCTGGTTAGTCATATTGTTTTTATTCTAATATTTAATTATAGGCTAAGAAATAATTAAAATGTGCCGTTTAGTGACAGTTATAAACTTCAATCAACTTTAACTAGTGTTTAAAAGTAAACACAGTTGTGTGCGTGTTTACCTTTAAGCTCAAGCCATCCATCCATCGATGAAGGTTCTTAAAGAATGCAATTCTAACGCAAGAATATCAAGTTCATTAGCGCTAGAACCAGCAACTTACAATTAACTTGTCAATTAAATCCAAACCATCTCGTATGCCATTTGTATATAAAATAGAATGCAACAACAACAACAACAACAAAAAAGTTCCCCCAACTATTTACTTCTTAACTTGTCTTATGAATTTAGTGAGTCATTTAAATGTCGTCCAGGGTCAGAGAGATAAACCGGTAAGGAATGCCTCTCTTGTCTATTTAATAGTCTGGTGAAATGGTCCATGGCAAATCCTTATGAAATCTTGTGATCAGATCGTGAAATTTAACCCTTTTAGTTTTGTGGCGTCAAATATAATAAAAATTAAAGGCTTCTAAAACATTCAAATTTATATAAGATGAAAATCCTATTTTGTAATTCCCAGTGAAGGTAAATATTTTGCATATTTCTAGGAAAAATATTGTATATAATATTATATAATACAAATTTTTTCTATTAAGAGATAGAGGTTGATATAAAATTCAGGTTAA
The DNA here is from genome assembly GCA_023213315.1 of Euborellia annulipes. Taxonomy (NCBI): domain Eukaryota; kingdom Metazoa; phylum Arthropoda; class Insecta; order Dermaptera; family Anisolabididae; genus Euborellia; species Euborellia annulipes. The sequence goes on from JAKCPI010009113.1 coordinate 20,341, forward strand.
AATTGCATAATTGATGGCACCTATCCAATAACGCTAATTTTTATACTTATGGTTTATGTCTGCAATTTTTTTTTTTTTAATAATTAGACTTGAAAATTGCATAACAATATAAAATTGCATTCTTCGTAAATAAATGAAAAATGTTTTTCTTCTATAAAAAAAGAGGATATTTTCTCAAAACAAAATGAATTTTGAAGTCTTCAAAAAGGAAAATGTAACTCTATATTCAGTGGAGAATTTATTAAGAGGGGGATGGTCCGAAATTTTTTGTGTATGAAAGGCGGAGAGACAGTGGTACATTCAAGGAAGAGAAGGTAATGCGGGTAATAATGATTTATTATATTTTAATTCCAAATTTAAATAAGAATTAAAAAGGGCATTCGTATGAAAAAAACCGTAATATTAATATTTTTTCTGTCCGAGGGGGAACTCTCAGAGTCTCCCTCCCTGAAAACGCTAGAATCTGTAATATATAGTTATGCCAGGGGCGTATATAAGGGGGGCGGGGCCCAGGCCCCCCGAAATTTTCCAAACACATATACATATTTAGGGTTATACAGACATCAGCGCAACAAATATAAATAATCTGCCCTTTTAAAGACAAAAAGAAGCATTTACAATGGTATGTGTAAATAGTACAACGAAACACCAGGGGCAACTAAATGGGAAATGATTTTAAAATTTCATTCAAAACAAAAAAATCACATCCAAAGAATGCAAGAAGGTTAAAATCCAGAAAAAACTTAATAGCACAAATTTTTATCTAATGTCTCTAGAATCAAGTTTTGGTTTGCAATAAAAAAAAAGGTAATAGGCCTATTTCTTTTTAACTAGAAAATAGTTTTTCTGTCTATGAACATTGAACATGTCTGATCGGACAAATCCTGGAAAACAACTGTATGACGATGGGGCTAGAAGAGAACAACGGTTCTTCATAAAGGTAAGTTTTTTTTCCTTTTAATGTCTGCTTCATCCTAACAATTGTAAGATGGGGGGGAGTAAATAATTTGTCTAGGGAACAAAAAAATGAAAATCTCGATTATTAATTCAGAATAGGGAGAGGCCAAAAAGTATTAAATGAATTTTTTTTTAATATAGAGCTATAGACATAAAAAAAACATTCTATTGTATAATAATAATAATAAATTGATTTTGAAATTAAAAAAAAAAAAAAATGAATTTTATATTCATATTGAATAGAATTAATTTTGTCTTTCTCTACTGATGAGTAATCAGAGTTCGTTGAAAAAAAAAAGATGAATGACAATATCGTTCTTTACATGTAGATAAAATAAACTGCATCTAATTCTTCTGAGAAATCCAACAACATTAGTACACCTATATATCTTTTTGAAATGATATATGAATATATAAGACAGAGTAAATATAAAAATGACTTCAACCTTTTACTTTGATTCTTTAAGAACGGCCCCCTTTAAAGAGGCGACAAATGATATCGCTCTCAAGCTGGGCAAGAATGGACTTGGATGATGACTGAGCATGTAATATAAGTTTTTAAGTCGAGATTTGCCATTATAAAAATCAAAAGAATAACTTGAAAGATTTTTAAATAAAGATTTAAAAAAAAAAATCCTTTTCATTTATAAAAGGCAACATTGAAAAAGATTTGAAAAGAGCTCTCTCGTTCGAGACTTCAATTTTGAGCGACGTTTCCTGAGGTGAATTGAAAAAAAAAATAAAATAAAAATAAAAAAGGTGTCGATGTTACTCACTTGGATTGGAAGCCTTCGAATTCTTCCTGTTGTTCGTTGATCGAGGCCTCGAGGTCCAGGTAGGCGCCATAGTCGCCATCTTTGTACAACTGCAGGGCTGTGTCGTCCAACTGCACAAAAGAGATAGGCAACTTTATCAAAAACTGCTCAATCATGGCCAAGTACACGTTTCCAGTTCAAATAGGGTGGGGGGAGGGGGGGGGAGAGAATTCAGCTAATGAGACAACTTGCTTTAATCTCATGTTCTTAACATCGGCAGCCATGTATACAAAATACCTTCATTGGGAAATACATGATTTTGTAGTTTTTTTAACTATCAAATAAATCATCAATTATACTGTATATATTATAGAATAAATAAATAAATTACAATTTCAAACAAGTAGAATAGCATTTTACTTTCTCTTACCTATATGTGTAATATACAGTAGGCCTACATACATAGAGTATTGAATTCATGTCAAAAATTCGAAGTCGAGAATAGGAAAATAAAATATTATATAACATTTTGCTAATATAAATTTATTATTTGCTGATGATTTAAAAGACTCTCAAAGTCAAACCCGGGATCTTCAGCAAATCCAAGGCATCGGTATCACCCTTTAAAAATTACACCAGTTAGCCCAAAGTTTACTTTAAATAATCTAACTCTCGTTGGGATTTATGAATTAATCCTCTTCTACTTCTTTCTTCGCCTTAATCCCGCGGTGCTGGGTCAGTGGAAGGGGTGGGGGTTTTTGCGACTGGGAAGGAATAGAACAGGCCGACACGTCGCACGGTCTGACGCCTGTTGAAAATATAGAAGGAAAGAGACTGACATGCAAAGAAAAGAAGTACTGCCAGTCCCAGCTAGGGTAGCTCGTGGTCGCCATCCACGTACCCACAAGATGTGGGCCCCTGAGCAAAATTTATGGATTAATATTTGATTCAAAGAAAAAGTTTCAAGAATTTATTAATAATATAGGTAGGCCTATTCATTTTCTCAAAGCGTGTGCTGATTTTCACCAAAATATTAATTAAAAACACTTAAATTTTATTTTTATTTTAATATTTGGCGATGATAAACCTACTATCTATGATGGAATAAATTCCTATATTTAAATTCTCGTTCTTGCTTCAAAAAAATATGTTTAAATATCATAGTTCAGTATTCTTTTATGTATTTTGTGTGAATTGTTTTATGCACGCTATGAACCTCCAATAATATAAGTGAATGCAAGGGAGCATCCACAGTCTGTTGCGTCTAAAAAAATGACATTTCATTTGTTATACTCCCTTTTACGTTTTTATTATTTATTATTTTATAAGTCATCTTGGGCTATTGTTAAAATTAATATTTTAATATTTTTTTTTTAACACTTACATTTTTTCCCACTCACACACAGATACACATAGTCTTCTCGGCAATTCAGGCCATATAAGACTTTTTACAACTTTTTACGCCATTTGGATTCCAACTGGCTTAAATAAAATCATTAGACTGCCTGGTATCCGAACCCGCGACCCTTGGTATAGAAGGCTAGCACTCTACCAACTACATCACGGGCCGAGAGCCGAGGGAATATTATTTATTGAGTAGAAAAAATAAAAAGCCAAGCAACTGTTTATTTCTTTATTAAAGAACCCACAGCGATGTTTCGGTTGATTATGCAACCACCTTCATGGCTAGGATTCAGTCAACAGAAAATCTCTTACGTTTTTTGACACATATTTCAGTCATATTGACTTTGGCGCTGAATGCATTATATCTGATACAGTGGCGTCATTTGGAGGGTCATGAAGGTGGTCGCATAGTCGACCGAAACGCCGCTATGGGTTCTTTAATATAGAAATAAACATAGTTGCTTGGCCTTTTATTTTTTCTACTACAGTTGATTGGCTATTCACTTCGCTAACATTATTTATTTAATTTAATATAAGAAATAAATCAAGTTTCGATTAGGAACTATTAGGCTTTTGAGTCATTAGGCCTACCCTCCCGCTGCAGAGAAAAAGACTAGAGAAAATAATAAACAAAATGAAAAATATATTTAAAAAAGAAAAAAAAAACAATTTTACTAAATTATCAACATTTTCAATTATCATCATTTAGAATATTAAGTCAACGATTCAAATAATGTAATTGCTCAGAGAAAAAAAAAATCTAGTTTAAAACATAGATTTACCTAGATGTTTATTTTAAATGACTTTCATAAGAGAAATAAATGATTTTGTCATTATCAAGACAGTTTGTTGGCCTGAATGGTTTATAGAACAAATGTTTATAAATCTGATTTTCTACGACATTTCTATTAAATAATACTGTATGTGGCTGGTAACTTAGTTTGTTTAAATAATCATGAAAACCCACCATAGATTAGTGCTATTGATTGATTATCAATGGGTATAATGATTCGTAAATAATCAATCTAACTATTAAAAAGAATTTTGTCATTTAATTGGAAAAAATTTGAGAAATAAATTGCATTGCAGCCTAAATATTAATTTCATTTCCAAATGATAACATTCTAAAACGATTGTCCTTTATTTTTAAAAAGATATAAGCTAATCAAAAAGCGCCCCACACAAAGACATATATAACAATTAATACCAGGATATATAAGCAGATTAATTGTGTTTTTTTGGATCTTTTTGACTTGAAACGTCAAGATATACAGTACAAAAAATTGAGTTATTAAAATTTTCTCGATCATAAAACCTTCCATTATTATTATTGTGATAATATATTATATCAATAATAGTGCGACCTCCCCCAGTAAATGATCTCTCTCTATATATTTCATATATAGCATAAGAGAAAGTAAAAATCGAAAATGCAAAAACGTGAAAAAAAGAAAATAAAGAAAAGTGTTCTGAGATTCTAAAAAGATTCAGAAACAATGAAATTAGAAACAAATATCCAGGGCCGTAACTAGCTTTTTTAGGACCCTGTGCAAAAAATTTTTTAGGGCCCCTATATTTTTTGAGGAAAAGCAATTATAGTTCAAATAGATATCATATAAAATTTTTTTTAAATTTTATCTGTTTACCACCTATTTTCAATTCTATGATTTTATGCAGTGGCGTAACGTACATTCCCGCAAACCCCCGATGCGGGGGGCCCGGTCAAGTGTATCAGAAAAATTTAAAATATTTCTTTTTCCGATATCATATTTTAAAATCTCGAATAAAACTTTTGTAAAACATTTGTAAAGAAGTTTCAATTAGCATTTTCGTTTTAGGGCTCCCTAGATCTCTGGGCCCTGTGCGGGTGCACCTGTTGCACCTGTCTAGTTACGGCCCTGCAAATATCAATAGATAGTGATTTTATTATCTTATATTTAACGTCTAATAAATAAAATAAAAATATTTGAATTTAGTAAATCAAGCATTTAAAATTTATCCGAAATTATTCCGAAAAAAAAAAGTAAATCTTGATATGATGAAATGTCCAAGAGGCTCGTTTAAAAAATCAGTTTCATTTAACTTTAACGTCTTTATAAATGACATTAAAGCTTTTACATCAAGCAGTTTAGGCCGAGGCAACTAAATAATTTTGACAGATCAGATCCGGGCAATGGGGTCAGAATGAAGAATGCTATGGTCATTTGAACGAGCCGGTCGCGTGGCTTCTTCTGTTCTTTTTCATCTACTAAGGAAGAGGTTTTTCGAACGTGTTTTGACCTGCGACTGAGTGAAAGTGTGACCCTGGAAGTCGCGACAAGATCCGACGCCCGGGTGACAGATGCAGGAATTTTATTTCACAAGCAGGAATTCTTTTAAAGATACGAAATTAAGAAATTTAATGGAGACGAAGAGTGAGGCGTGATATGTTAAGTGATATCTTTGTTCAATTGCAAATCAGAGTCAGATCGCCTTGCCGTAGTCTGATATCCAGACAATTTAAAAATCTCAATGTCAATTTTTTAGAGCAGAGCAAATGTAATTATAAGCCGTTTATTCAAAAGCAAAAAAAATTATGTAATTGGTTATGACAAAAACTTGATCTAGAGAAACAAGTCCAAGTACTATAAAATGAAAAATCTTTATTATTTTATAAGCTAAATAGTGAATTGATAAATAAATGCATTTATAATAATTTCCTTATTTTTCTCTCCTTTCACAGGTAGAGAAGAACGAACGCCAGCGCACAATTATTAAAATATCTATTAAATACTTGACCTTACAATAAAATTATATAAGAATCTCGTTTAATTCTTTGATGTGCTTTTTCTCGGTCTATTCTCTGAATGGACGGTGAGTTTGGAAATGTATTATTATTATTTGAAATTCTTGTCGGGATCCCCGTTTATTTACCCGAGGTGCTTTCGTGCACGGAGACACACACCTTAAACCCAACCGGCCTCTGGACGTAGCCATCTACCGGTACCCCGTGAAGTTACATCATTTCCTATCTCTAACTCCTCCTTCTTCGTTCGTTTCTAGCTAGTGAACTAATCCTTATTTCTGGTTCCACCCGGTTCCTTTTATCCAACCTCTTCTATGCTAGGGAGGATGTCCTAGTCGAGAAGAGATTCCCTCAGCACCGGCGTGTAGCCTACTCCTTTCGAAGAATGCATCACTGAGAGGGAACCTTCTTTAAGTCCCTTCCACAGGACGGGATGTCACAGCAACTCCATCTCCTCGTAGAGTTGCCAGGGGGCTATTGTGGGGAGGTCCAATATTCCAATCCAGTGCCTGATTGAGGATTTCTTTACATTAAATAAATATTTTTATTTAATGAAAAAATCCCTCAAGCCCATCCATGTTCTTTGTAGAAGCCGACATCCTAGCCCACTACACCAGTGAGCCCCCGGTGAGTTTGGAAATAAATTATTTTTTTAATTTGTACATTAATCCAGTGAATTGATCTAGAAAAATAACAGAATTTTAAACGAGATAAATTCACCGGTCAAGCATTGCCAATAATTTACAGAAGAATATTTGAAAATTAGGAAGGGGGGGGTAGTTCAATGTTGTGATAATATTTGTAGGGGGGTTTGTTTGTATGTGACTAACTGTGACATGGGGAGGAGCTAGAAAATCATCAAAAAAGGCGTTACGTAATACGTGGACGACCCCGAACACAATTTCAAATTAAAAATTTTTTATTTTGCGAATAAATAGTAAATTTTAAATATGACGTTTATGTTTTAATTAAAATTATATACCCAAGTATGTAAAAGCGGGCCAAAATGAATAATCAAGAAAGGCAAACGGTGTCGGAATAGGACAGAGCACAATATGTCCCGTCCTTGAGACGATCGCCGGGTCTCGAACCAAGCGCCTTTTGCGCCACATAAATAAATCCATTCAGATGCGCATCTACGTACATCTACCTCCTTGGGCAAAACGGATAGAGAGAAATGAAATGACTAGAAAAGTAGAGAGACCGGTCGCAATGTAATTCCTCCCATTGGTATTGGTATGAATCCAAATCATGGAACGAACCGGTCGCGACGGAAATTTAAATGCTCAATAAACCCCACAATTATTTTGTCGAAATAATCAAAGACCTCGGGGCCATTTATTTCTTTTAGTAGATACATTCATTATAACGCGGAAAGGTATTTTTGCATCTATTTCTCTCTCCATCATTTTAGTTAGATTACTTTGATTATATACATATTAAAACGTTTGAAATGAAGTGAGATCATGAGAGTTTTATATGAGATTACCTTTGACCCGAAGTAAAAAAAAAATATAAGTGGGATACTTATTTTCCAAAAATGTTTTTTTAATAATTTATTGAATTATTGAAGCCTGAACATGACCTCAACTAGGGATCAAATAAATTGATAAGAGTTCTTAACATACCTTTTGATTATTAACTTAGGGACATAATAAATACAATTAACCTAAAGAGATTCTAAAAACAATTTTGGTTAAAAAAGAGTAATAGATTGTGTGATAAAGCTGAAATTCGAGAAAAAAAAAAAACTGAAAAGTATATTAGTAAAGTGTACTTTAAACAATTTTCAAGAAAAATTTTTCTGGTATACTTTTTAAAGAGCATCTAAAAAATAGTTGATTTATGAATTTTAATCAAAATCATTAATTTTGAGAAATTCGAAAAAAAAACTGAAAAAGTACTTCACTAAAGTACTAGTACTTTTTGGCCGATTTTGTTCAAAAGCTTATTGCCACGCATTAGAAGGTTATCTAACTTAAATATAAACTGTCAACCTCGTAGCTCATTTCTTTCATGCCTTAAATCACCACATACAGACAGACTCACAGACCAATTTGCGGAACGTTCTTTTTTGGACTCAGGGGACATCAAAACATGTATTTCCATCAAAATCTGGACATCGAATTTTTGATATGATTGCAATACTTTCTCTCCCTATATATATTAACATAAATATAGGTAAGAGAAAGTAAAAAGCAGCTTTGAGGTAAAGTTCAAGGAAAAAAATCATTTTTTTCTCTTTTCCTTCATAAACTATGTGGAAATAAAAAGGGGCAAATGCAAAACTTAAACCAATTCAAATTGCAGTCATCTTGAGAGAAGTTAATGTTGAGTAAAATAAACATAGATAGGTAAGCGGCTACAGCCACAAATATAATCAAAATGGTGGGAAAAATAATTTAAAATGTTTCATTAATATAAATTATGAATGATTCCGCATTCTTAAATTGTAGAAAATATCATGATGTAAGATATCACTTATTTCCAGTGCATTTTTTTTGTTTATATAACATTAATTAATGAATGATCTGTTAAATTTTTTCGCTATGATAAATTGAATTGAATAACTGAACGTTAATGCAGAGGACACGTTTTGCTGCCAGCTTTATATTTTCCCCCCTTGGGCTTTATTAGACAAATACATCAGATTCATTTGATAGCATCGACTATGACTAGTGTTTCTAGTGTTTTCCAGTTGGTTGAGAACTCTTGAACCGCGACTTGTTTTGCTGGACCTGCAGCCTCACCTTGCTATAAATAGGTGAGATTCAAGATGTTGATAAAGACTTAAGTAAATAAGAAAATAACCCTTGAGGGAATTGTTCAGCTTATTAAATAAAATAAATGATTTTTTCTTATCAAAGAGAGAATGATAAAGTAGTCGATTAATAAAAAAAAATCCGGTCCTTCTTCCCCTTGAAACAGAGACAAGATTCTTTTTTCATGATCCATGGATCACTGGTTCTCAGTTGAGTGATTTAATTTCAGAGAAGGAGCTTAATGAATTGGTTCTTACTCTGCTTATTACTGAGAATGAGATTATCTCTTCCTCAACAACCCAAAAAGACTGGCAATTTTTTGCGGCAAGCGCAACTCGAGAACGAGAACGATTTGTACTAAAAGAGAGCCTATATGAGATTTATATTTAAATATCAAATATCTTCAAAAAGAGACACTCGTTGAAACGGCTTATATTTATACTTTCTCTTACCTATAGAGAGAGAAAGTATTAGATTCATTTCAAAAATTAGATTTTGATGGAAATACATGTTTCGTGAAAATGTTTGAAGTACACTTTAATGTACTTTTATAGTTTCTCTCAAAATTCGCTGGAATAATTTTGATTAAAATTCATAAATCAACTATTTTTTTAGATGCTCTTTAAAAAGTATATTAATACATTTTTACTTTTTTTCTATTACAATTTTATTATTGTTTTTTTTTTTTTTTTTTTTTTTTTTTTTCAAAAATAAAGAAATTTGTTTTTAAATAATTTTCAAGATCATTTAAAAAAATCCATTAATTATTTCTCTATTCTGGCTTAACGAGTCATAACCCGCTGACTTGGGGCAAAAGAAGCAATATCCAGACTAGGATGGGGATCCAGGCTTCAACTCCCGGATGCAGGGGCGTATATAGAAATTTTTTTGGGGGGGGCCCAAACAAAAAATTTTTTTCGGGAAAATTTTTTTTTTAAAAAAATATTTTTTTTTCACTCAACTTTTTTTTTTGCCCTTTTTTTTTTTCAGGGAGGCACAATTGTCCTCCCTGAAAATTTTTTCGCGTGGTTTCTTTATCTTTTTATATTTGTTTGGGAATTTGGGGGGGGGGGGGGGGCGGGGGCCCCCCCCCCCCCCCCAAACCCCCCGGATGCCAGAGGTCATTTGATAAACTTCCTAGGAAGGGATAAAATTTATTTTTATAATAATCATCCCTTTTTAAATTTGCTATAGGCCTATAATTTAAAATAGACTTTAAAGATATGAATGAAGTTGAGAAAATGAATGGAGTTTTTTTTTAATGTAATTTCGAATAAAAATAAATTTATTTTTCAATTTACTTTGCCATATTTGAAAAGTAACTTGATTAAATAACCATTATTAGTATGAAAATTGATTCATCAAAAAAAAAAATAAAAAAATATTTTGACTTCTTGGTAGCTATTTAAAAGAATGAAAGTGAATAAAAAAAAGGTTTTCGAATTGAAAAAAAAGAGATTTATCCTTGAATTGACTTCAAGGTAAATATTTTGTTGTGATAGGTCCAGAAACGACGGTCACTTCCTTTATATGAGACCCAGGTGATCAAAATGTTTGTTATGACTTTATACAAGGTGTTAAATTATTCTACAATAATAAAGATGATCTTTTGTGGAAAAATCGTGTAGGATGTATGAGAGTCTTTAACTGGAATTCCTTAAAGAAAATTCCTAACAATAATTCTCACGCATTATTGGTGTATTTTTTTTTATTTCGTCTATCAAAAGATGTTTATTCAAAATTCAAGATTAAAGAAAGGTCGTTACTAAAAAAATTTTTTATATTTCTTCTAGTTTTTAGCGATCTTGAATCTCATATTTTTTGACAAATTGTTCAAAACGTGTATATCCATCAACATTACAACATCGAATATTTGTAATGAATGCAATACTTTTTCTATATAAATATATATAGGCAAGAGAAAGTAAAAACTATAAGGCTTATAAAAATTTATTTTTATTAAATTAACTGCGGTTTATTTGTAAAAATTTCAACGTTTCGGTGACTCGTTCTGTGGTCTTCTTCAGATACTATTCAGTTAAGATTACAAAGGTTATTATTGAATCTTTCTATTATTGAATCTCTTTTCAATTCAAGTGAGATTGTCACAGCTGTAATAACCTTTGTAAACTTAACTGAATTGTACCTGAAAAAGGCCTCAAAATGAGTGGCCGAAACGTTGTAATTTTTTACAGTTAAACCGAAAACAAAATTCTTTAATTAACGATAATAACTATGAAAGCCTAAACTCCAGAAAAAAATTTTTTGTTTCTCCTTTAAAAGTAGGACAAGCCATACCAATTAATTTGCTTAATAAATAGAAAAATATATTTATAAGGAGCCGTTTATTTGTAAAATAATTGTTTGCCCTTGGGTCATGCCACAGTGGTCGAGACTCTGCCTCTTGTGTTAGGGGTCAAACATTCCTTCTCATACGACAAAAATTTATTTCATTTGAATTGGTTGGCTACCAATCAAATAAATTTTTTTTTAAATAATTGTTAAAACCAATGGAAAATTATATTAATTAGATATAAAATTATTCCTTCTTCATTTCTATTATATTTGATAATCTACGGTGTTTAAAAAAAATATAAATACTGATAATATATCAACGAAATTTAATTTAATAATTGAAGTCCTGAAGAAGATACGAAACGTTGCTTGAGAGTTATTGGTAGGGCATTCTATTCACAAAATAAAAATGGCATTTTATCTTTTAATGAATGTTTTCGTCATGAGAGGCCATGTATCTTTAATTAATTTTTAAAAATCGAACAATTATTTTTAAATTTTTTCCATAAACAACATTCCTAGTTTAATTACTTTATCTTCCCGACTACATCTGTTCTTTGAATAGATTTAATGAAGAAAAATTTTTTATTTATCTTCTCTAGTATGAATAAAGATTATAAACAACTACCTAACGATAGGCTATTATTGAAGAATTGCGTTTATCATCCCCAAGGCCAGTTTTATTTCTCCTTTGATATAATAATACATATGATGTTGACCCATATCATAGAGACTATTGACAGCTCACTCAATTTATTTTTTATTATCATCGACTCAAGGATTAAGGAGTCTTATTTCAGCACAAATCATGGCTCTCAGTTTTTATTGATAAGTCCTTGAAATTATCAATTTTATTACAATTGGCTTAAGATTAATGAGAAGTTAGATGTTTGATAATAATATGCCAATAGTTTAAGAGATTTTGAAATTATGCAATCGATTAGACACTCGCTAGTTACTGATGAAGTAGTAGGTTACTATTTCATCGATAATAATAGTTTTTTCAATTGTAGATTTAAAAATATTTAAAATTTGTATTGTAATAAACATGTAATAATTCAATTGACTCTAAATTTAAGTAAAAAAATTTAAGTATAAACGGGAGTTAAAATAAAAATAAATCTTTTTTTTGTCTTAAATCCTTAAAATCCTACCCTTAAACCAATGGTTTCCAAACTTTCAGTTACCACGCCTCCTTTAAAAATATTTAATCGTATGACGTATGACAATAATATATTAAATTAATAAAAAAAAAGAATGGTCTTGGTTTTTTTATTTTAAATGAGGCAGTAATTAAAAGAAGCCAATTGAAAAATAAATCGGGCACACGACCAAGCGAGATCACGAATGCATCTTTTTTGGCCTTGGGAATGAAATTGCCCAAATGAATAAATAATAAAGAATTGAGTTCACGGTCGAGATGTTGGTGCACCTTGCTTCTACACATTCCATCCTATGCCCTGAAGAACGGCTGCTCAAGAGACCCACTTCCGGTTTCCTGCGATTGTCCATGCACCAGAACTGGACGTGGGAGAAGTCGGCCTGGTCTCACGCCGTAACATCGGCTTCCCAGGCCTTCTTCAACTTAAACTAATGTATACATCAAAACCAGGTGGATTATTTATTTATCAAACCTTAGTATAGATAAGGGTGAGGAAAAAAGAAAAAATCTCTGTTATTAATTAATCTAACCCTAGTAGTTAGGCATCCAAAATGACTAACTCCCACAATTTTTGATTATATCCACCAGAGATCATGTAAATCGAACCATTATTCTCATTTGCTAATCTCTAAGATATAACAAATGCAATTTTTAAGGGAAAAAACAGTGAGTTTGTTATTTGAGCAACCAGTAACCAAACACGACTAATTTATGCACCCCATAACCATAAATCGGGGCAGACAAAGATTTCATCGAACCAACATTAAAAGCCGCTGTTTATGGTTCGGGAAAAATTTACTTAATTAAGCCGGGTATAGGCTATACATTACTTCATTAAAATACAATATTAGCCTGAGTAAAGAAAGCATAGTTATGTAAATGGGACCAAAAATATTTTGGAAGAAAGGGGATATATTTTTGAAAATACCTAATAAGCCTTCATAAACCTGAATATCATGTAAATATAATTGAAGATATCTGATACCAGAGAGCAAATGATTTTTCAATACATTCTACTTTAGTGCTATTAATCTTTTTACTTTTACCTAGGTATATATATGTAATATATACATAGAAAGTATTGGATTCATGTCAAAAATTCGATGTCGAGATTTTGATGGATATACACGGTTTGAGGAACCATGAATCCAAAAAAGTGGTCTGTGTGTGTGTGTCCGTCTATCAAAATACCTCAAGAACGAAAAGAGCTAGGAGGTAGAAATTTTATATTTAAATTAGATACTCCCCTGGGACGTGACAGGAAACTTTTGAACAAAACCGGCCGTAAAGTACTAGTATTTTACTGATGCACTTTTCCAGTTTTTTTTTTCGATTTTTTTTTTTTCGATTTTTTCAAACCCAATATATTCACCATCTTTTATATAAAATGTTTATTTATCAGCGAACAATTACGGTAAAATTATTTTAAAAATTGTTTTTTGTTTTGTTTTTTTTTGTTAATAATAAATACAAGTGAAGAATTCTCCTTCTAAGATGAAGGAAGTCAGGGTTCACAGGCTATTATCTTACTGACAAAGGCAAAGTTGGGCTGGTCTGGGTTGGGACTTAAATGCACCTGCGGGTAGGCAGGCATAATGACAGCATTAGCACTGAAGTCGCTGCTGTTCTCAAGAGGTTGGATTAATTATCGGAAAGGCACTAAACGCCTTTCAGAAGCCCAAAACCCACCTTAACAGTCAATATTGACGAATACAGTAAGGTTATGGGAACAGGATGAGTGAGACGACCCTCTCAGGTCTAACCTATCGACCATCTGTTCTTTTGGAGGAGGCGGAAATAAGATAAACAACACTAAAATACTACCAATAAGAAAATATTTTTATGAGAAAAAATAGACTAATTTCGATTTAGGTTTCTCTTCTTGATTTAATAAATAATTTTGAACTAAAAAAATTGAATAAAAATTAAAAAAGCCTTTAGATATAGAAATATTTTTTTATTAATTATTGATTTTTTTTAAGGAAATATTAATGAAACAAATATCCTACGAGATAAAAATCAGAGATCAAAAATAAACATAATTTAAGTCATATTATCGGCTGCCGAGCAGGGTTGGCAAGTAGCAAGTAATTTCAGATTGGTGACTTAGAGAAAACAAGAGGTTGAACTTTAATTTTTGAAGATTTTAACACCCCTATAGAGATTTAACAATGTAAGCTAAACCTAGAAATTGATCGTCCCAAGAGGCAAGAGGTTAGAACATAAAACTTGAGAAAAACTTTTCTATATATTTAATTTTTCTAATTAATAAAGTATATTTTGTAATGTAAATAATCAGGTGGCTGAAAGATTAAAGGTATAGATTGACCTTGTCAATATTGAAAATCTTAAAAGCCATGAGATGTGAGATCGGATCGCAAGCAGTCAGATGAAAATTTACTTAACGATTGGATACCAAATGGTGGTAAGAAAGTTGTTTGAATTATAAATAAAGTTGGTGCCATATGCCTATTAGCCTCTAAAAAAAAAGTTGAGAAAAATTCGCTATTTTTTCTATTATCCTTTAATATTTTAGATCAGAGTATTTTGCCCGGTACAAAATTTCAAATTTTTTTTTTTTTAATTTTGACTTGTTATGTCACATAGGGGATGTGAAATAGTCCCAAGAATTTACTGGCGACAGGCTACTTATAAAAATGTCAGCCATTGTTTTTGAATTTTGAATCTAAGTATTTCGTATTTAAAATACTTTTCTAATTTTGTATTTCAAATACAGTTTTTTGAGTAAAGCTACCCACAATAATATAGGCCCTAAAGATTCGCTATAAGGAATAATTTTTTGTAATAATTAATTAATAATAATTGCCCTTACTAAAATATATAGTCCCAAATAGTCCGAGCAGCAAGTGATAAATATTATAGATTTTAATTTTAAAATAAAAAAGTAATATATTAGTCATGTTTGAATATACATGTGCATAAACGTTAGGCTAGTTATCTTTTGTAAGGACAGGAAATGATGTGTTATTGTTAGCGATGACTTTATCTTTAGCACATAGTTTTCTCCTTTGGGATATTGTATAGGTTGGTGCATGTGTTTGTACACAGACAGTCAGTCAGGTCGGGGCTATGAACTCGAGGACCCTGAACACTTTACCTTTATATATTTAAACTCGACAGCATAATCCTATGAGGGTATGCAGAAATAAGCGAATCTTTATTTTGTCTAAAATTGATATTTTTTATTATTCAAAAGAGAAAATAATTTAGATCTAAAATTTTGACATTTAAAATTATAGTTGTATATAAATGAATGGTTTTCCTCAACGGTGTTTATTTATGTGACGGAGTAGCCAATGTTTAAGAAGAAGAAAGCAGCCGGTGGGAAAATAGTTTTCATCAAATGTATTAATTTAATATTATGTTTTCAAGGTTAGCTTTCTGAGTTTTATTAAAATTTTACCAATTAATTTAAATAAATATAGAAGAAATATAAATGGATCATTTGATATAGGACAGAGGAGTTGGCAGCCAATTTTCGAGCCTCTATATTAAAGAAAAACTCTCGATTTTGGATACGTTTCAGCTTTATTCTACTAAAGCCATCGTCAGTCCCATTAGAGCTGGAAATATGTCTATGTATGTCCATTATTATATATATTAAGTTGATAGTTACATAATACAAATAAAATATTGTAAATAAAGCTTATTTTCACGCCTCAGATTGGTGCCTAACTTAAATATAAAATTTCAACCTCCTAGCTCAATTTTTCATACTTTAAATTGAACACAGACAGACACACACACTGAGACAGATAGACAGATCATGTTGCGAAAACCACTTTTTTGGATTCAAGAGATCTCAAAACGTGAATAGGCTATCCATCAAAATCTCGACATCGAATTTTTGATATGAATCTAATACTTTCTCTCTCTATATATTAACATATATAGAAGTAAGAGAAAGTAAAAAAGTCACATAGAAATAGTTTTATATTAATAAATTATTAATTAGCTTGATTGAACAGGGATATTTAAAAATAAATTTATATAAGCTTATGAAACAGCAATGTATATTAAATGTATTTTAATACAAATAATATGATGACCACACCTTCAGGAATGATTCACGACAAGAAAAATTACCTAGACCAAAATCGTTGCATTTTTGCCTGCCATTCACCAGTAAATAAAGGAAACTCATTAATAAAGGATCAAAGTCATAAAAAATTATGCTGATGGATGGAAAACTAATTAAAAATTTAAAAGAATATGATAATTAAATTCCTAAATTAGAGAATTTATTATTAATAATATATTAAAATTTGATTTTAAACATAACTTGACGTTGAAAGAAGATTTATTTGTAAACATAGCATGAATATAAAAATAAGAATTTCAAAGTACATGTCTTAGATTCATAACTATTGTTTATGAATAATGAATTAGAGGTAACAGTCAAGATGATTGAAGAATATGGGAAATTGGCATCTAATGCAGTCACGCTTCTTGACATCTTTGATTAATTAATAATATTTAAATAATTGTGTTTTCATTTTATTCTCGAAACACCTATTTCAGACCTCGGGCTTGGCGTAGCTTCAATTTCAAATAATAAATTATTGTATTAGGGCCTTTCTACACGAGCGTTTTTGTCGCGTTTCTAACGATGTTAGAAAGAGCAGTGTTTCCAACGAGTCAAAAACGCTTGTGTAGAATGGACAAAACTTTCAAGCGTTTTCAAAACGCGTCAAAAAAGTGACAAAAACGCTCGTGTAGAGAGGCCCTTAAAATGAAGTTTCATTCACTTGTACTTTAAATTTTTAAGAATATTTTTAATTAATTATTGGCGCTAAATAAAAAACGTAAAACAAGAGTGTTTATTTTTTTTAATTTTTTAAACCAAAAATAATAATAATTTTTTGTAAATTTTTGGCTATGGACGGGAATCGAACCACTAACTCTTGGAAAGTGAAGTCTCTTTGCCACGTGGAATAGGAGCATAACAATAACATTTAAACAAAACATTAAATTTGTATTTCAATAATTTAGAAGGGTCTACGGAGGAGTTTTTTAAATTTTAAACAACGAACGGGTCTTCAAATACTTTCGCTTTCAAACAAAATTAATATCCATTCAACTTTGGCTGATTTCCAGGTATTATAATTGTTAAAGATAATAATACTTGGAATTTTTTTTTAAGACTAAGGCCACTTTTTAAAACTTAAATATTAATATTATTACTTGACAAATAGGCCTATTATTTAAATAAATTTGGAAATAAAAATTATTTTAAAAAATAGTTGACAAATTAATAGACGAGATAGTTCAAAACAAGCTTTCCGATTGGCTAAAGTTGGTACGATCTTCAAGTCATCTCTTAGCAATAATAGTCGAAACACTTGACTTTAACTTCCATAAGGTTAGGACTTATAAAATATGCATATAGCCCTATATATATATGTATATATGAACTCTGATTTTAATTCTTATTTGCCTCAATTTTCTGTGATTGATAATTTGTTGTAATTTGTAATATTCTGATTTTTTAGATTTGATCTTCATGTAAGGTACCACTTTGGTTGTGTTGATTGTTATCAAAATTTAATAACACTTTTATATCATGAAAAAAAATATTAAAAATAATTAATAATTTCGCACTAAATGAAGAAAGTAAATTTTTCCAACATAACTAAGCATGATATCATTTGTTCTTTCCATTTACAAAGGAAATGTTTATTTTTACAGGGAAACTAAAAGTAAAAGTCCAAATGTATGATAAATTACTGGAAAATTTTTCTCTTTTTATTTAACGGAAAAAAAAAATATTCTCGCGCCTGATTATTACAAGCAAAAGATGCTTGTATGGGTAGACGGTTGCCTAATGTTCAGGAAACAAAAGGAACAAACGAACAGGTATAATTAACTCGACGATTAAAATCAATCCAAAATCACATTATGATATACCAAAAAAATTATCTATTTAAATTATTAAAATTAAATTAAGTGGACATGTTTGATAGATATATATATATAGGAATAGAATATTACTGTAAAATAAATCGTGATATTTTCACGGAATTTTATACTAGGCCTATGTTGAATAAAAAAAAAATCATCTAAAATATGTATATTTTATATCAAAGTAAAATTTGCATAAGGCATGCATAAGCTCCATGATTTAAATTTTTAATATTTACATATAATTCCTTCAAAAGTACACAATTCTTTCCATTAAAACAAATAAATATAAAATCTAGTCACGCTCTTTGTTATTAACTTAATGAATAAGTTTCTAAATAAAGAGATTTTCATACATAAGCTAATAAATTAAATTTAAATTTATTAGATGTTTAGAAAATAAAAATCTAAAATATAGAAGTCAATTAAATTGGCGATGGTTTTAATTAAATTTATTGTCTATTAACTTCTAGTTAATTGGCTTTTCAATATTCAATTAAGATTTTAAAAATTCAAAATTAAATGACAAAACGGAGAAAAAAAGATGAAGTATGGTAATAAATTTCAGCCGAAATTTTTCTAAATTAAATTTACTGGTTGAAGTATCTTTATTGACTGTTTGTAAATTTGAATAATTTTATCAATTATCAATTTTTACTTTCTCTTACCTATATATGAAGGCTATATATGATATATATATATATATATATATGAGAAAGTATTTCAATGTCGAGATTTTGATGGATATACCCGTTTTGAGGCCCCCTGAGTGGTTTTCGCAACACAGTTTGTTTGTGAACAAAATATCTCAAGAACGAAAAGAGCTAGGAGATTGAAATTTTATATTTGAATTAGGCATCCCCCTGAGGCGTGAAAATAAGTTTTTGAACAAAATTGGCCAAAAAAGTACTACTAGTAAAAACTATCTTACTGGTATTGGTGTACTTTTTCAGTATTTTTCGATTTCTCAAAATTCGCTCCAACGATTTATTTTGATTAAAATATAAAAATCAATTATTTTTTCTTTTAAATATATATTCTCACTTTGCCCTCAAAATTGTTTGAAGCACACTTTACTCTTGTATTTCATAGGAAAGTAAGGAGAAATGGTTGCCTTGGTAACAAAATATAAATATTTTCCAATGTTAATAAATATTACATCCTCTGGCTGAGGGCCGAATAAAGGAAAAAAAAATATATGCGACACGCTCTCGGGTTTGGTGTAGTTGGTACGCACGCCTGCCTTGTATCACAAAGGGTCCCGAGGGTTCGTATCCCAGTAAGTCCGATGTAAATTTTATTTAAGCCATTTGGATACCAAATGGCTTAAATAAGAATGCCTGAACCCCCAATAGAGATATTTATAATTAACGGTTATCGTAAAAAAATAAAATGGCCTAAGTTGCCGAAAAAGACTGTGTGTATGTGTGTGAATGTGAGTGTGAATAAGAAAAAAGTGTGTTTTTTATTTAAAAAATAACGTATATATATATCGACACAAAAAATCTGATGTGATAAGCTCAGAACACAACTTTCAATTAACAAAGGTAAGAGAAAGTTGTGTGCCTTTGCGCCATCACACCAGATTTTTTATTATTTTAAATAGTGAACAAGAAAAGATAATTTAATAAGTAGCCTAATACATTTTTTGTAGCCTATTGTCATGAGAAATGTGTTTATATAGAAAATTTCTGATCTCTAGTTTCATCGGAGAGGGTTTGAAAAATGGACAAACAAAGCAAGTTAAATTAAACTTTTAAAAAGATAAGAATTTAGGTTTAGCGAAGTTAGTTTATAATGGAAAAAAAAAAAAAAAAAAAAATGCGATGCGTGATGTTTTCGTATTAGAAAAAAAAATCGTGTAAAGACCACACCTCAACTTTGAAATCTCATCGGGGAGGGGAGATCTTATTTACGAGACGTTTCTGGATTTTCTTTAATTTATCGTTTGTAAGCCACGATAGCCGATAAGCTACCAAAAGCTCATCCAGAGCAACGATCTGCACGCAAACAGAGAAGATGCCTGGCCTGGCTGCATCAGAGGCATGACTTAAGCTCTCGCATGCATCAGATACATACATCTTCTCCCATGACATAGTTTAATTTTCCTCGAAAATAATCATTTAATTTATTCCTATATGTAATTTATGTATAAATAAGTAATTTAATTTTTAGTCAGGTAGTAAATTTCAATTGACTTTATTTATTTATTTACTTTAAGTTTTTTCGCCATCTTAGGCCATTTAAGACTTTAAACGATAATTAAATTAATTAATTAACGATAAATAGTTTTATATTTGGTATTTAAATAATTTAAATAAATACCTGAGGTCCGAACCCACACCCCTTGGCTATTAGATCATCAATAATGTCAATATTTCTCAGCTACGGTGTGGGGGTCCTTTATTTTTAATTTAATCAACATAAAAAAATATTTAACATAATTAAATGGTTTATTAAATTTAGGTAATTTTTTTTTTACTAGTTATTTCAAATAATAAAAAATAATTAGACTATAGCATATCTGAACACAATACTTTTTCTTAATTCAATATTTTTTTGTATCGTATTATAATTAATGAAATAAATTTACAATACATTAGAAATTGATCAAAATTTAATTAAATACAATACAAAAGAATTATAATTCCGAGTGAGTAAATGCATAATTCCATGTTATTAGGTCAGCTAATATGCAAGTTTTAATTTGGTAAAAAAATCTGGTGTGATTGGATGCACAACACACAACTTTCTCCTACCTTCAGAAATCGAAAGTTGTGTTCTCTGCTTGTCACACCAGATTTTTTGTGTAGACATATATTTAGTTTCCGATAGTACGGTACATTCCAATTTCAAGATGTAAAATTTATAATGAGGAAATATTTATATTTTGTTACCATGGCAACCATTTCTCCTATCTTTCCCTTGAAGTACAAGAGTAAAGTGGTGTTCAGAAGATTTCAATGGCAAAATGAGAATATACATTTTAAAGAGAATCTAAAAAATAATTGATTTTTGAATTTTTTTGATTGATGAATTTTCAAAAATGTTAAATTATCTAAGCATAGGTCTACCTAAAATCGAAAAACATGGAAAGTGGTCTACGAAACAAAAAAAGTTTGGGGACCTCTGCTCTAGTGCAATTAAACGAAAAATCCATTAGTAAGTTGGTCATTTGGGTCAGCTATTAATACATTCCAGGAGCAAAATACAAGTAATTTCTTCAACTAAAGAAATAATTATTAAATATCAATAGTAGTAAATTTTTCACATTAAATTTTAAATAAAATTTTTTATTCATTGAATGCTTTTAATTATAAAAAAAAATATCATTACTTATTTTTTATTGTAAAAAATAAATTTAACATAATAGAATTATTAATTGGGTATTAATTGTATATAAATACCATATAAGATCGTTAAGGTAATTTAATGCCATATAAACTTAAAACTTTTATGAATAACGCATATATGTATTCATATGTACTAATAATATTGACTTTCTTCATAGCGTTTCTTTTAATTGCTTTAAGGTCCAAGCTAACTGAAATGATTATATACTTAAATCATATAATGATATGTTTTTTAAGCAGTATTATCTATAAACTAATTAAACAGCATTTTTTTTATTAAATTTTCACTCGTTAATGTATCCTTGTATGACTTTCAATCTCAAATCTTTAAGTATAGAATGTCATTGATCCAACGGTTTAAATGTTTTTCTTTAATTTACTTGACCTTCCTTGCCGCCACAATGAATTTAGAAATTGTCGTCAAATTCTTTATTTATAAACATGCAAGAAAATAAATAAGTTATCTCATATTTCCGTCAAAATAAATTTCCATAATTTAAACTTCTTTTGTTATTAAATACATAATTAGAATTTTTGTTCAAATCATGTTAAAATTTTAATGATAATGATATCTTCTAAAAACTTGAAATATACCAAGAAATGATTGAAAATTTTGTTTATGGAGTAAATATTTATGTTCTTATTTAGTCATTTATCATATGTTCTTAACCATTAGTCACGCAATTTGCTTTTGACGAGCTCTAGATAGATGATACCCTTGAGCTTTATTCTTTTACTTGCCTTCAGAATACGAGTACATGCTCTCGATTAATGGTTCTAGTTTCGTATAAAATTCCAAGAGAATCATTAATTGACAAATTACCCTGTCAATATTAAATACCACATATAAAAAGAAAAATAAAAAAAGTTGAGTTGGAAATTTTTGCAAGATATAAAATGGATATGAGGACCTCTCTCTCTCTCATAGGCCTACTTGAAGGAATTTGAATCAATTCTATTGGCTCTTAAACTGAATTAATTATCCTTCCTTTAAAATAATTATAATTCTCAAGGAATATTATTAGTAGGGAATTAAAATAGGTGGTTTCGAGTTGAAATTTGATTATCTGGACTATTTGGTCCAGAGATTAAAGGACAATAAAATTCATATATAAAAAAAGATAAAATTGAAATAAATAATTTATAATAATTTTGTTTTTTCATTTGAGTCAGACTTGACACGTTGTGGTTACTCTGAAGAGTGACTCTCATGGGAATGATACTGAGGTGGGTTCCCGTTTCCTTCCTCAGGAGGAGGCATCTCAAATAGAGTTGGATAATTTATTGCCATGAGGTGGATTTGAACTCGAGTTGTATTCAACTCAGGATTATAAGCTTTACTGCTTTATCCCCTCGGCTAATCGCCTCCTCAATAATAATTAAAAAATGGTAAAAAGTAGAAAGTTTACAAAATTTTTGAAAATATCCTAAGACAGGAAAATTTTAATTTTTATAAAATATGGACTTTTTAATATTTTTTTTTAAAATTTGTTTAATAACCCTTAAGTTTTTTTAGACATATGAGTCCATTTAGATACTGTCCCTATTTATTTCAATTGATTGGTACTCAAATCAAATTGAAATAAATTTTTTCGCTTGGAACGGGATGCGAACACTGCGACAAAATATTGTTAAGAAGACAAATGTTGAAAATAGGCCCAATACCAATATTGGGACCTATAGGTCCTTTCCTATGGTCAAACAAATTAAATTTGTTGTTTTAGAAATTTAAAAAATTATTTTTTATTATAAACGTAATTTGTAAAAACGTGTCGAGATCATGTTTAACATTGCTCAATCACAAGGTCAGTAATGTAATTAATATCGTTAAGGTATAATACAGGTAAATTACCATTTGCTTGCTTTCTTAAAAAGAGAGACATGTTATATTTTTTGTTCAACAGTTCTCTATACAATTAATCAATTTCAAAATTAAGGTGTTTTTATATATTGTAGGCTTACTTATTTTTTTGCAGTAAATAATATGCGAAAAGGGATGAAAACAAGGGGCCTAGAAACGAAGGAGAGCAATAACTCTAAAGTGAGTGGCCCAGAGAAACCAGCGTGTGGAACGTTTTCCGATTGCCATCGATACAATTTAAATAAATATCATATACAATAATTCCCTAAATGGCTCGTGAGCTGAGAGAGGAAAATAAAAAAAATCTGGTGTGATGGTCGCACAGCACACGACTTTATATTACTTTCGGTAATCGAAAGTTGTGTTCTTTGCTTAACACAGCGGGGGGGGGGGGGTGCCTAACTTAAATATAAAATATCAACCTCCTAGCTCTTTTCATTCTTGAGATATTTTGTTCACAGACACACACACAGACAGACGGACCATGTCGCCAAAACCACTTTTTTGGATTAGGGGACCTCAAAACGTGTATATCCAACAAAATCACGACATCAGATTTTTTGACATGAATCAAATACTTTCTCGCTATATATATTAACATAGCCTATATAGAGGTAATAGAAAGTAAAAAGAGATGAAAACAGCAGTTTGATTATAAATATCATTGATCGGTGTTAAGCTACCCCAAAAAATGGTTTTCTTCTTGATATCGTTCCGCATGAATATCCTTTCAAAAAGTGAAAAAAAAAAAAAAATTCAACAGGATGTTTCTAAAATTTAATAATTTATGCAAATCATTTTAATAAAATATTAATTAATTGATAGAATAGATCAATTAATCAATTAAATTTAAAATCTTAAGTCGTCATGAATTAATTCTTTCAAGTACGTCCGTGGGACGTAAACCTGAAGTCCCTCTGTTCATATCCCGATGACGGCATTATTTTCTCATGAGATCTAATATTTTTTTATTACGCTCGATTAATCATTGATTCTATAGATGGTTATGGCTGGTATAAATGTAGACCAAATGGGAGTCTGATGGTCGGCAAGGTGAGAAGAAAGGACATCCCAAAGTGGTTTTGTTTGTTTTTTAAGATTGTGTGCAGAGCAAGCGAGCAGGCAAGCAAGCAAGCAGCCTGGAAGCCGAGAGGCTTGTGACTTGGCTATTCCGGGTTTGAGTGGGAGGCAATCTCTGGTTGTGCAATCGAACCAGCAGCTCGGACCCGGGCCAGAAAATATCTCAATATGTTTACTTTAGAATCAAAAGTTTCAAATTCCAGGAAATTGTAAATTTATATTTAAAAAAAAAAACAATTCTCTTTTAATATATTGTATAATTAAAATTTCACCCTTAATAAGAAAAGTACTTTTAGTGGTAAGATTACAGAAGTGAAAGGAAAACTTTGAAAAGGTAGGTCAAGTAGTCGACCGTTTTATATACTCTTCCTAAAAATGTTTTCTTTTAAGTTTACTTCTAATCAACAATTTATCTCATGTTGAGATGAAGAAAGATCGTTGCAATTAAAAAAGACCAATCAAGGAAGGAGTTTGTAAAAGGACGTTGGTAACCACAACATAAAAGTAAATAATACCGACATTCTTATATTACAGAAACTTGAAAGAAGACTCTAGTTAAACAATTGTTTATTTTGCAAGGTGTAAAAAAAAATGTTTTTTTTTTTTTTACTTTGTGCGTCATAGGTAAAAAAAAAAATTTAAATAAAATTAATTACAGGCTAGCCCCCCAGAAATCGGCTATCGTAGGCCAGGGCCACAAAAAAGGGGCCCCCCCCCCCCTTAGTTTCTTAAGGAAAGAAAACTTTTTCTCAAAAAAAATTTTTGAGTTCGCCGGCCCCCCCCCCCCCCGAAAAAATTGCTATATACGCCCCTGTCGTAGGCTAATTTTATTATAAACCGTATAATATTAGGTTTAATAAACAAATGGGCTATCACGGGTGGAAATTCCAAAAACAGAAAATTTTACGGTGTGTAAAAAATGAGAAATGACGATTTTTTAATGCTCAAGTTTTCACCGCTTCCAACTTAATTACTTAAAAGATTAAATAGAATAAATTTATAATAAATAATTAAGTCAATAACCTCAACGGTTCATTGACATTTAGAAATAAATTTAGACGAAATATTTAGATTTAAAATTTAGTGATTTCTGACGGGGATCTTTGATATATCTTGACGGGGGTAATTTTGACTAAGCTACAGGAGAAAATGGTTGATTTGGGAAACAGAGGCATAATAAATATTAATATTTAAATTGAAATTTTAAATGAATTAATATATAGGCCTATTAAATAAATATCAAATGTCAAAACGTCTATAAAATGGCGGACTGTATAAAGAGTTTGTGCATGATTACAAGTCAATCGAGCATCAAGCGGCTTGCACAATTAAAATGCTTGCGCAAAATTCTCCTACAGACGCTACAGTTTGCTTGTACAAAATGATTGAAAGTGCATGCTTTTCAACTTTGCAGTTAAGTTTGTAGCCACCTTTTAGCGTGCTTTTTAATACTTTTTCCTTATAACAATAGGATAATATTAAAAATAAGAATTAACAATTTGAAAATCATAAATATGATATGCAAATTTTTTAAAATCCTTTAATAATAAATTTAAAATGAAAATGCAAATTTATAATAAATTTATGATATTTTCGAAAAGCTATAAATTAAAAATATAATAAAGACTTTCTAATATATAATAAATATATATTATTTTTTAGATACAAACTTTTGGAAGTGAATAAGCTTCCAATCTAACCGTGCATGTGAACATAATTCAAGAGAGTTTCTTCTACTCGCAAGATGACGATTAAGAATTTTTTTTTTTTTATAAAAGCCTACAACTAAAAAATAGGTTTAAATTGATGGATATTTTAAGGAAGATTTAAAATTAGATCAAATAGACATGGTATAAAAAGGTTTAGAAAAAAAATTTTAAATTACAGGTCCATCGAGTTAAAATATATCTCTGGAAAATTTATACCTGGTCGTAGAAAATTAAAAATAAGAACTACTTGTATGGAATTATGCTGATTTTAAATTTAAAAAAGCTAATGTTTTTATAAACAGTTCTGATTTACTTATTCTTGGAATTATTAGATTTAAGGTTAATTAATGCGGCCCGGAGGGTGGGAGAAAGCTACCGCATGGAGCTCTACCTCTAAAAGAAAATTTAAATGAGCAAAAAAAAAAATGATAAATTCTTTCTTGCTCTTTGAAACTTATGCCCCCTTAATAATCATAGTTCAGTGTTTGGGCCAAAATAAATAAATTTATTATACTTTTTTTTCTTGACTACTTAAGGTTGTTCGGATAGTACATCGTAAGTCATAATAGAATCTAAATTTTTTTTAAATAAAATTAAAAATTTGAATGCCAAAATTCCTTATTATAATTTAGTCGTGACCTATCATAGTTTATAATTGGATTAAGTTAATAATTTAATTACCAAAAATAATAAATGAATGACTTTTGATTTGAGCAGTTTTTCACGTAATATAGAACTGGCAACATTGCATTCATCAACTATCTATTTTAAATCTTAAACGCCTTAAATTTTATTTTATTTAATATATTACAATGTTTAATGCAAATCAGTTTAAACACAATGGACGATTTGCGAGAAAAAATATTGTAAAATTGAAAAAAAAAATGTATCTGACATAGAGATAAGACACTTATGTTATGCGACGTTGCCAGGCTGGTCTGACTCTCGAGAATTCATTATTTTTAAATATTAGCGACTGTCATTTTGGAGAATTTTTTGACTTTCTTGTTAAAATATCTTTAAAAGCGGTCGGCAGAAACTTTTGATTTTATTTTTAACATATTCCTCGGAAGTGAATTAATAAAATGTAAGTTTTTTTGTTTTTGTATCTATTGCAGAGGTGGCTATATAATTCGATATGTGTGAATTTCGTCGTTATTCCCCATAGGCTACATGTTAAATTTCAATTTTTTAAAAATTAATTACACGATAACCCTGTGTCAGATCTGCTTCAAAATTTTATTTTATACGTATTTGATAGTGATTAATAACATATTAAAAAATTAGCTTTTAATCAAGGAAAGTGCTTTAATGTCCGAACAACCTTAAGAACTTGATATAGGTTACAATAGATTCTTTTTCTTTAACATCACACCACCACTCAACATTTCACAAAAATTTTATTTAAAAAAATCCAAATATTTTATATCAGATAATTGAGATTGTAAATTATGTTTTATTTTAATTATAGATGTAATATACTCTTAATTGATTTTTTTAATTAATGAAATTTTAATTAAATAAATATTTTTAATTGAGGTTGTTCGGATAGTACATCGTAAGTCATAATAGAATCTAAATTTTTTTTTAAATAAAATTAAAAATTTGAATGCCAAAATTCCTTATTATAATTTAGTCGTGACCTATCATAGTTTATAATTGGATTAAGTTAATAATTTAATTACCAAAAATAATAAATGAATGACTTTTGATTTGAGCAGTTTTTCACGTAATATAGAACTGGCAACATTGCATTCATCAACTATCTATTTTAAATCTTAAACGCCTTCAATTTTATTTTATTTAATATATTACAATGTTTAATGCAAATCAGTTTAAACACAATGGACGATTTGCGAGAAAAAGTATCTTAAAATTGAAAAAAAATATGTAACTAACATCAAGTATTTTATGCGACGTTGCCAGGCTGGTCTGACTCTCGATGCTTCCTTATTTTTAAATATTGGCGACTGTCATTTTGGAGAATTTTTTGACTTTCTTGTTAAAATATCTTTAAAAGCGGTCGGCAGAAACTTTTGATTTTATTTTTAACATATTCCTCGGAAGTGAATTAATAAAATGTAAGTTTTTTTGTTTTTGTATCATTTGCACAGATGCCTATATAATTCGATATGTGTGCGTTTCGTCGTTATTCCCCATAGGCTACATGTTAAATTTCAATTTTTTAAAAATTAATTACACGATAACCCTGTGTCAGATCTGCTTCAAAATTTTATTTTATACGTATTTGATAGTGATTAATAACATATTAAAAAATTAGCTTTTAATCAAGGAAAGTGCTTTAATGTCCGAACAACCTTAAAAGGAAAAAAAAATCTTTCTTTAGCAGCTAAACAACCCCAGGGGATCCAAACGATGGAATTTCGGACTGGCGCTTGAATGCTTTTCTTCTCGGGTGGTCCAAAATATCATTTTGCTTTTAGAGTAATTAAAAATATTGTTTCAAAAAAAAACCTATTATATCCATTAGTTTATGAAAGATTTAGTAAATAAATTTTGCGAACCTGCTAAAAATTGTTTTTAATCTTATTTGGAATAATTTTAATTGGCCATAAAACCCGGATAAAGGTTTTCCCCTTGTTGACACACCACAATCAAATAAATCCTGGGAGTTATTGATTAATAAAATCTATTAAACTAAAGAAATTAGCATCATGTTTAGCGCTATATTTTCGGGAAGTTTTTTTTTTTCTTTTTATTTATTAATTCCAAAAAAAAATATTAAATCAATATAATGATATTTAATGGGTGGAAATATACTGTTTAGACGTTTCGGGCAAAATTTATTCCATCCTCAGTGAACAAATCTCATGAGAGAGTTGAATGGAACAAGGGCAAGCCAAATGAAAAGCCTTTATAAGATTATCGATCCCGGTGACGTTTCGAGATATTTTCAATGTCTCATCATCAGTCCGAACCGAAATATTGCATAAAGGTAGTCATTAAAAGTACAGCATATGTACAAATTCTTTTGGTCGGCGTTTCGGACGCCAATAAAATTTGCTATTTTCATAGGTCTCTAGATATAATACAATCAAGTAATGTCTACATTACTATATAGAGAGGCGGGATTAGCCGAGGGGATAAAGCATTAAGCTGATAATCCTGAGTTGAAAATAACTCGAGTTCAAATTCACCTCATGGCAAAAAATTATCCAACTCTATGTGCTTCCTCCTGAGAAAGGAAACGGAACCCACAGTATTATTCCCATGAAAGTTACCTCTCAGAATAACCACAACATGTCAAGTATGACACTAATGATTGAATAGGAAAACTCATATATCACCATATTATTTAATTAAATAGAATACATAATAGAATAAAATTCCATCTATGTATAATTATAGAGACTTAACTTTCTCAATAGATTTGTTCACTGAGGAAAGTCGAATAAATTTTGCCCGAAAATTTTGAACATTCACTGAGAATCGAGAGTATTTTATTTTTGGTTGCCTGCATTTCCATATCCTTCCAAAAAATTACCGGTTAGACCCTTTATTAAAAAAAAAAAATATCAAGATTAACAATAAAATATGCTTATGCGATGTAGATAAAATTTTAATTTCCAAGGTGTCTGTGTGGGATTAGGTATTAAGAAATTAAATCAGTTAAGATAATCAAATTTAACAAAAGGTCTATATTAAAAAAAAAAAAGTAAACCATTTCTCAACAAGAGATTTTCCCACCTGATCATACGGAAAATGTATTTTATTTCAAAACGCCTTATTTAAATTAATGAATTGTTTTTTTTTTATTCAAGGATCCCGATAACTTATTTGGTTAACCTTGATAAGGTCGCCTGAGTGATCATTTTAAAAAGAGAATCAGTCGACGAATGGTACAAAGATTTTTATGCAAATGGACTTTTATGCATTCATACATACGCCCGTGTTAGAAAAACATTATATAACTATTACCCATTAAAGACTTTGGAAGATTATTTTTAATGAAGCGAAGAAAAAAAAATAAAAAATTGTTACTAGAATGTAGAACTAATAACAATCATTAGATGGGCAATATTTTCTCAGTGTACATGCTGAACAACAAACTTGCTAATAACAAAAAAAGTAAATTAATTTTCGCGAGAAATTGGCAAGACATTTGAGAGTGGCAGAAACATATGTATTTTAAATTTAAATTAATTATTTATTTTATAGAAATAAATTCGTTGACATCCTTTAATTTAGTCAATAAAATGAAAATAAAAATTAATCTTTGTCCCTGGGTCTCTTTAATCACCTGGAGAAGATAGCCTTGGATATTTCACTTCTACTAGTAACAAAAAAAAAGTACCAATGGAATCTTTTTTTTATATCATAAGGAAAATTAAGAGCCAATCATCCTTTGTTCACTGTTGGAAAAAATAAAGAATTATTTTAAAAGTATATACTATATATTTTTGCAAATAATTTCTTTGAAAATATTAATAATTGCATTAAATTATTATTTATAACAGGGCTGGAGTGTTGGCAGGAAAATGTCCCGACAGCTGAATGATTTTATTTTATACCGACACAGACAGCAACTCCGGCAAAGTAAATTTGCCGACACCGACCCTCAGCTCTCTGATTTATAGCGAGTAGCTATTCTATTCAGAACGTTAACGACAAAAATTTTCTCAATTTAATTTCCCTCCTTTTGCAAAGTTGTTCGAGAGCTCCCTACAAGCAGGGGAATTAACGATTTGCTTACTATTGCGGGTAAGGGGGAGAGTGTCTCAAACAGTCAAAATTTGCTTACGTAATACATGAATTAAATAATCAAAAGATTTCCTAATATTATAGCAGTTAATGCTTTTTAATAATTATATGGATGAATAGCTGAAACAAATGAGTCAATAGTTTCAAAGTCATAACTGGCTTTACCTCATCAGCGACAAATTGAAAAGCAATATTTACCATTTAATAATATATGCTGTAGTATTTATCATTTTACAAGTAATTATTTTTCGCGCTTCTTAAAAATTATGAAATGAAATATTATTTATTTCTAAAAAAATGGACTTATGATAAAACTGATAGGCATATACACCAATCAATATTTTGAATAAAAAAAAAAAAAAAAAAATCTGGTGTGACTGGCGCACAGCACACAACTTTCTCTTACCCTTCGGTAAGAGAAAGTTGTGCACTGTGCTGGTCACACCAGATTTTTTGTGTCGAGATATATTTAGTTTCCGATAGCACCTTAGTTTCAAACTTGCATTTTAAATGTTGACTGCTTGAAATAAACTATGGTTATTTTTCAAAATTTTAATCTCATATTTGGACATTTTATACACAATATAGAATCGTAAATAAATACAAAATTTCATAAGAATTGGAAAAAAAAATTTTAAATGCCTAAAAAGTTCCAAAGGGGACCCCCTTTTGAATCGAAATTAACATACAAATTCCTATAGGAAATTAACATTAGGCCTATGAGAGAAGGCGGAGAGACAGGCGATAATGTTTGCAAGTGAGAGAGAGAGAGATATATGTTTTCTCCTAAGCAATTAAAGACACAAATAAAATAAAAATAAATGGGAATTTAAATAATAATTGATTTTTAATCTAATAAAAAGAAAAAGATTTAAATTCCGTTACCATGGCAACCAGTTCTATCTTTCCTATGAAGAACAAGAGTAAAGTGGTCTTCAGAAGATTTCAACGGCAAAATGAGAATATACATTTTAAAGAGCATCTAAAAAATAGTTCATTTATGAATTTTAAAAAAAAATCCTTGGAGGGAATTTTGAGAAAATCGAAAAAAACTGAAAAAGTACATCAGTAAAGTACTAGTACTTTTTGGCCGATTTTGTTCAAAAGCTTATTTTGAGATTCTTCAAAGGTACTTAAGTTAAATATAAAATTTCAACCCGGTAGCTCAACTCCTTCATGCTAAAAATCTGTCCACACATACACACACACACACACACATACATACATACATACACACACACAGACCAATTTGCGGGACCCACTTTTTTGGACTCAGGGGACCTCAAAACATGTATATCCATCAAAATCTCGACATCGAATTTTTGACATGATCGCAATACTTTCTCTCTCTATATATTTCATATATAGGGTATGAGAAAGTAAAAAGAGATATATTTGTTTTAAAATAAGGTGTAAAGAATCGATAATCAAAAAATCTGGTGTGACTGGCGCACAGCACACAACTTTCTCTTACCTTCGGTAATCGAAAGTTGTGTACTGTGCTTGTCACACCAGATTTTTTGTGTCGACATGTATTTAGTTTCCGACAGTAGGGTACAATTGAATTCAAGATGTAAAATTTATAAGTATGGGAAAATATTTATATTTTGATATCATGGCAACCATTTCTCCTATCTTTTCTATGGAGTACAAGAGTAAAGTGGTCTTCAGAAGATTTCAATCACAAAATGAGAATATACATTTTAAAGAGAATCTAAAAAATAATTGATTTTTTAATTTAAAAAAAAAATCGTTGGAGCAAATTTTGAGAAAATCGAAAAAAACTGAAAAAGTGAATCACTAAAGTACTAGTACTTTTTGGCCGATTTTGTTCAAAAGCTTCGTGTCACGTCCCAGGGGGGTGCCTAACTTAAATATAAAATTTCAACTTCCTAGCTCTTTTCGTTCTTGAGATATTTTGTTCACAGACACACACACAGACACACACACACACACAGACAGACCATGTCGCGAAAACCACTTTTTTGGATTCAGGGGACCTCAAAACGTGAAGATCCATCAAAATCTCGACATCGAATTTTTGACATGAATCCAATACTTTCTCTCTATATATATATTACATATATACATAGGTAAGAGAAAGTAAAAAAATGTATGTTCCTGGGTTTTCAGTGTCTTCCTAAAAATATAAAAGAACAGATGAGACTCTCTTGTATCTACGATGGTTTAACGGGATCGTTTTGTTATCATCAGGCAGAAGGAAACATATCGGCATCACGTCCCGAAGACAAGTACCAAGTCAGCCTCCGCTTTTGTTCACGAATTGCGCATCAAATTGAGATCAGAGAATTTTCTTTCCGGAGTCTCAATGCAGATGTGCCGTTCAAATAAAACCAATCCAGGGGAAATCAGTTTAAAAGAGGGAAAAAAAGTTAATTTGCCGTTATTTTTTAGATGAATATTAGCAAAAATAAACAAAAGAAGAAATAAGTATTAAAATATAAGA
Organism: Euborellia annulipes; assembly: GCA_023213315.1. Classification (NCBI taxonomy): domain Eukaryota; kingdom Metazoa; phylum Arthropoda; class Insecta; order Dermaptera; family Anisolabididae; genus Euborellia; species Euborellia annulipes. The sequence goes on from JAKCPI010009113.1 coordinate 53,575, forward strand.
AAAAAGAAATTACTGAATGATAAATTACCCCTTTTGGGAAGTTTTAATTTATATTTGATGAGGTTTATAATATAATTATTAAAATGAAGATCAAATGCAACCAAGGATCTCTGACTTCGAAGTTTGCTAATGAAACCAATTGTTATTAAAATGCAATAATCATATTATTTATTACTTTCTCTTGCCTATATATGTTGAGAGAAAGTATTGAATTCATGTCAAAAATTCGATGTCGAGATTTTGATGGATATACACGTTTTCAGGTCCCCTGAATCCAAAAAAGTGGATTTCGCAATATGGTCTGTTTGTGTGGTCTGTGTTCAATTTAAAGCAAGAAGAAATTGAGTTTGAAATTTTATATTTAAAATAGGCACCCTCCTGAGGCGTGAAAATAAGCTGTTAAACAAAATCGGCAAAAAAGTACTAGTACTTTACTGATGAGCTTTTTCCTCTTTCAGTTTCTTGAAATTTTCCCAAAATCGAAGAAGTTTAAGTCAAAATTAATTTTAATAAAAAGAGAATATGGTCGTCAAAATTTTGAAAGTAAGAAGCTTTTCTCTCAGAGAATAAATATTTTAAAATCATCTGTGAATTTTTTTTTTTTTTTTTCAATCCTTTTGAAACGCCATAGGATCTTTTTATTAAATTCAGTATGATTGAACTTTCTTTCTTCATTATTATTAATTAAATTTTAATCGCTAATTAGATTTAATAAGGTCTCGGCAGCCTGTTAATGGAGTATGTCAATTCAAAACCTAAAAACTTCTGCTAAACCACTATTAAAAAGCTATTCGAACAAGTAACTTTTATTTTATTATTTATTACTAGTAAAACCTGTGTTATTTGTTAAAAAACGAATTGTCAAAAAATCCACAAAAAGACTATTGAAGATAATTCATAAAAAAAGCAAATTTAAATAATGTCTAAATGTCTTATACCAGACAATTTAAAGAAGATACATATTTAATTAAACATTAAACATATAACAAGGACAAACATGAAAAAAAAACTTACTAAATATAATCTAATGGAATCTATGATTTGTTTGAAAATTCGTCTGCAATTGTAAATATTTATTTTGAGTTTGGCGAATTATAATGGATTTTTAACAGAAAAATAAATCATGTGATTATTCCTTTCGAACCACTTGAGATCAACGGAAATTATAAGAAAGTTTGTGAAGGCAGGAACATCAGTTAATGACTGCACTATTGTCAGCCTCCATTATTCATCATCATCTGAATAGATGACCAAGAACATGTGTCAGGTAAAATGTAGGTCATTCAAAACCCTATCGGTTTTCACGGATAATCCATCACAAAAGAAATTGAAATAACACTAATATATAAAATGGCACACATTTGGTAAATGTAAAAAAAGTCTATTTGTCATTATTAAACAACGTGATTTTGTTGTTTTGCAATGGCTCTTTGTATAAGTAAAAAAGTAAACGTTGACACTTCAAAGTGCAATCAATTCAAATCATCATTTAAAATTATCATATTAATAACTAAGACAATAGAATATAAAATGTAAATCCAAACTAAGATAAATTAAAAGTGAAAAAAAAATTTAGCAATGGATACGAGGACAGAGACCAGCTGACATTAGTGGCGGATCCAGAGGAGTTTCTCGGGGGGGGGGGGGTAATCAGGTGTGACTGGTCGCACAGCACACAAATTTTTCTAATTTTCGGCTATTTAAAGGAGCATTCTGTACTTGTTTACCAGAATATATACGTACATACAAATCCAATTTTTAAGTATTAATTTTTAAAATTTTATATTAAAAATAAAAATTTTTTTCCCAAAAAAATATTTTTCTCAAATCTCGGGGGGGGGGGGAGGAATTACCCCCTTTACCCTTGTACCCGCCCTTGGCTGACATTTTTAAGAGTAGAGGAATTCATCAAGATCTTGATGGTATATAATTATACTAAAATATTAATAGGCCCTACCAAATCTATTTTTAAATATCTTATTAAAAAAAAATCATATAATTAAGTATATTCAATTAATAATTAATACAAATGAGTAAAGATATCAAAATGAATCCTTGAGATGAGGCGCCATTCGCATTCATAATATCAGAAGGGAATCATTGACTTAGTAATTGACCATAGGAGGCTGTTTTTTCATTCAATTATCTATGTTAATAGAAGAGATTGGGGTCACCCTTTTGACTTTAAAATTTCAAGAATTTAAGAAAGACAAATTGTATAGCAAATTAGAATAATGAAAAATAATTGTTATATTAATAAGTGAAAGTGAGATGAGAAGATTAAAGCTTTAATAATAAAATAATTATGTAAAAACCTTCGATTCAATGTCATAATCTATAGTTCTTAACTATAAATATTTTTGCTCGACAATTCAAAATTAGTTGATTTATTGAAAATTCTCATTTGTTTTAAATGGGAATTTATGAATCTGTATCAGCCTAAACTAATGTAAGCAATCAGGTTGAGAAAACAATTCTAAAGCTTAGGGAGAGCAAGTGCCTTCAAGCTATGCAACCGCCATGTTGGCACAGGCAAATTTTTTTTAAATGCCGTAATTAATTTTTATTAATTTCTTTTCAAAAACCATTTAAAATATGAATATAAATTATAACCCCTTTTGTCATTTTAAAATAAATTTTTTATAATTATTATAGAAAACTTTTTCGGGTCCACCAAAGCGATTACAGACTAATAATAATTGAATATAATAATACGTAATAGCTTATTATAAAAAAGTTATAAATTCTTTCACTAATCCATATTAAAATAATTTCCGTGTTTGAAAAAATAGAATCTATTTAAGGAATGTTTATAAATAGAAACTAAGGTGGGTGTAAAAATACAAATCAACAGGTAGGTGTTTCATTAATTTCTTACATAGTTCGCCGGGGCCCCCCCCCCCCCAAAAAAAAAAAAAAAAAAAATAAAAAAAAAAAAAAAAAAAAAAAACCCCCCCCCCCCCCCGGAAAAAACCCCCCCCCCCCATAGGTTTGAAAAATTATTTAATACCTATTTAAATTCAACAATTTATTATAAATAAAAGTATTTTCGGCATCTAAGGCCATATAGATTTTCAAACAATAGTAGGACTATAATATTCAATATCACGATATACTCGTATGGTGCATGCATATTTATTTATTATTTTGTTTTAATAGTTAAGCAGAGCTTAAAGCATTGTTAAAACTGGAGGTAATAAAAAAAACCCGTGAGAGTAAAGTGCTGGCGGCATTGATATATAACAATGCTTCAAGCATTATGTATTGCCCTTTTCTATTAAATCACCCAGGGGCGTATTTAAGGGGGGGGGGCCGAGGGGGCCCGGCCCCCCCCGAAATGTCCCAAACACATATACATATATAGGGATATACAGACATCAGCACAACAAATTTTTCCGCAGGATGGACAACTTTGGTTCCGCAATAGAAAGAATGTTCCTCAAAAAATTTCGTGTGAAAAAAAGTATAGTTTCTTAAAAAAAAAAATTTTCCTCAGAAAAATTTTTGAGTTTGGGCCCCCCCCCCCGAAAAAAATTTCTATATACGCCCCTGAAATCACCGGACTGAATTAAATGTTTTAAAAAGATAATGTCTAATTAAAACTCTAATTTTTGTGTTCTGAATGACTAATCTAGAAGCACTTAGATATTGTGACATGCATATTTATGAGCAAGTGACCGTAAATGATTGTGCACGTGGTGTGGATGGAGATTCCCTTCGGGAAGCCCTGAACGACAGAGTTTTAACTCGATCCCATTAGTTTTTCTTCCAGATTTGATTGACGTCACGGGATGGTCACGTGCGTCGGAAATCGAAAGTAACGGCAGGTATTTCGTGGGCGGAGGGTCATAAGGGTTATCAGTGAACACCGGCCAGGTAGAATTCCCAGGCCCTGCCTTTAAGGACAGGCGAATTAATAAAATTATTCGAGGAATTTCGGGAATAAGAGGGTCCTTTAGAAGAGATTGTTTTTAACTCACTCTATGATTATAATATTTTATGAAGTCTAAGAAAAAAAACAAAACCTCAGTGGATTTCATCTCTTATTATATTAATAATAATAAAAACTTGAGGGAATATATATTCTTAAAAAATATATGTATAGAATAATTAAAAATAATAGTGTTCGTTCAATGTATGATTTTGGTATGATGCATCACCAATATATATATATTAGACCTAAGAATTTCATTTTAATAAATATAAATAAAGTATTTAAATAAAAAATATACAGGTTGTAGCCGGGAGGCCTGGCAAAGAATTAGTGCAACAGTCACCAAGATCGTGGCAGACAAGCAATGATAAGCGCGGCGAGTGGGGATTCCCAAGAAATCAGCGTGGTGAACGGTAACCTTTGGTATAACATAATTTAAAATAAATATATAAGAATACAGACAGCAAACTCCTAAATGACCTCAATAAGCCAAGAGAACAAATTAAAAAAAAAAAAAAACTACAATTTTGTTTTGTTTTTTTTTTGGTTAGTAGAGAAAAATTTACAGGAATTAATTTATGTGCATAAAATTTATTAAAACATCTTTAAAGAATAATTAGAATTTTTTATGAACTCTAAAGTACCTGTAAATAAAATAATATGATGAATCAATGTTTCCTTGTTTCTCTCAATTAAAAAATAATTAAAATAATACTTATACACAAAAATAAACAAAAGAACTGGTCACCATTTTTTTTTTTTTTTTTTATTAATTATAGGCTCCTTTTTCTAATGGAAATTTTTTTTTATATTTTCTTGAATTTAACTGACCCCCCCCTCCCCCCCACCCCCGTCAGGGAAGCCTGGCAACAGAAAAGAGCAACAGCCACGAAGATTGTTTCTGTTAATTGTTTAACAATGCCAAAGCACAAGAATCCACGGGAAATCAGCGTGTGAAAGGTCCCCCGATAGCCATTGGTAGGCTACATATTAATTAAAAATATATAGATAGGTCCATATATAAATACTATAATCTCTAAATGGCATCAGCAGCAGAAAGAAGGAAAAAAAAATTATGCAAGCCTACAAATATAGGATATAACCATTTCGTCCAGTACGTGCAATGAGTAGACAAATAAAAGGACTTGCCTATTGAAATACAGTATTTGTATAAAGAATGGGAAAGTGTAGAAATTAGCAAGCTAAGCCTTAATTTGAAAAAAAAAAATTTCATATCTTGAAAATGATTAGATTTAAAAGAAACTTTTTCCAACCAAAATGGGACAGTTGCCTGATAGCTTGCTTACATTTCGATAAAGAAAATATCTTAAAATTTACTACCTCGATTATTAAAAAGAATTAATGTCTTAACAAAAAATTTAATGATATGAAGCTAAGAAATACGTTTTTATATTAAACGATTAGGTGATAAATCGTATAAAATGATATATAGGTTTTAATATATTTTTTTAATCAAAAGATATCAAAGTGCATTAAAAATTTTCAATTTATGGCAAAAACAAAAGATGATTTAGATAAAAAAAAAATGATGAATGGTTTTGAAAGAGATCCTGAAGAATGGATATTAAAATGCGTGACTTCTGCATCTTGAAATCTGAGTTCTCTCTGGATAGGGAATGAAAGATGGGTGCCGGTATGTGAGTCGTGCGTCGTCTAATTTCTAGATAATATCCGTGGCGAAGGACACTCATCCCGGATACTGAATAGGGCTTAACACTATTGTTGAGATTCCTTGACGCTGAAAGCAGGATTTGACATCGGATAACCCAAAAATAGGAGACCACTTTCGAATTATGAAAGATTACAATAAAAAAAAAAAGATACCTAGTGCAAAGTTGACTGAGATAACCTTATCATCATATTAATTCAGAAGATCATATTAATTCAGAAGATCATTTAATTCAGAAGATCATATTAATTCGTGTTTGAAAATTAATTATTAGATAATTCTGTGAAAAGAATTAATAAGTGAAAATGCTATTTCAAAAAAATATGGTGTGACTGGCTCACAGCACACAACTTTCTCTTACCTTAGGTAATAGAAAGTTCTGTTCTGTGCTTGTCACACCAGATTTTTTGTGTCGACATATATTTAGTTCCCGACAGTACGGAACATTTGAATTCAGATGTAAAATTTATAAGTATGGGAAAATATTTATATATTGGGAACCATTCTCCTATCTTGGAGTACAAGAGTAAAGTGGTCTTCAAAAGATTTCAATGACAAAATGAGAATATACATTTTAAAGAGCATCTAAAAAATAAATGATTTATGAATTTAAAAAAAAAATCGTTGGAGCGAATTTTGAGAAAATCGAAAAAAAAAAACTGAAAAAGTACTCTTTGGCCGATTTTGATTAAAAGCTTATTTTAACGGTCCAGGAGGGTGCCTAACTTAAATATAAAATTTCAACCTCGTAGCTCAATTCCTTCATGCTTAAAATTGAACAAAACGTCGCGAAAACCAATTTATTGGACTCAGGGGACCTTAAAACGTGTAGATCCATCAAAATCTCGACATCAAATTTTTGACATGAATCCAATACTTTCTCTCTATATATAATGTATATGTATATTAACATATACATATAGGTAAGAGAAAGTAAAAAGGGAATCGACTTTATAAAATGTTGGTAAGTATAAAAAGATTGTGTAAGAATTTGTAATGTGGTTAAAAAATTTATTCAAGGACAGGTTAGGGTATTGTAGGGATAAGAGCTTTTTGTGTTCCTCTTAATAATAATTAGTTTTAGCAAGATTCATTTAAATATAATTACTTAAGTATGTTAGTTAAATGGTTAAGAAAAAAAACCATTGAAAGAATCCTAAAATCAACTAGAATAAAGAACGGAAGATGGAGCAAGTTAATCAACTTCCACTGATTGTAAGATCAATTACAAGGTTTATTATATATCGAGTGATTATTTTCTTAATTAAGATAATATCTATTCGAACATCAGATTTGAAAATGAGATAAACATACTCTTGTTAGAAAGTTTTCTCATATTACCAATCTTTCAAATATTTTGCAAATATTTTATATAAATGGATCAAAATTTCTTCTTGTCAAGGAGATCCTGCCTGAGATGACGAGGTCAGTTTGTTCATTTGTAACATGAATCCTTCAACAATAAAAGAAGTTAGTAGGCTAATAAATTTCGCATATGACATTTCTTGAAGAAAAAATAAATGAAGAAAATTAATTTTATTGCTTGAACATTCCTGTATGCCCAAATGTTATTTATACGCCTATATCGGAACATAGTAGAAATAGACCAACAAATCTCTAATTTTTGATATTTAATTATATAGTAGAATAATTAAAATATCTCAAGAAAAGACCGCAAAACAGAGGTCGATTGGACTTTGGAAGTTAATGTGATCTTACCCGTTTTGTCATTATGAGACTAACTGTTTCATTCAAAGAACCGATTGGGCTACCTTTCCTGGCAAACTGGTTCGGAGATTGCAACCAGTAGACACCAGAAGGGGGGTAGAATGTATCAGCAAATGGGCACTTGGCCAATATCAAGAAAGAAAAATAGCCTAATGAAGACAAGCCACAACCCTTATCATTTCGTTTTATATAGCAAAAAATGGCTGCAAAGAAGATAAGAAGCTCGATCCCTTGTACGACATTCATTTTAGGGAAGATAGCAAATAGAGATTAAAAGAACAAAAACAACTTTATAGGCTCATGAAATTCATACTAAATCTTTTTTTATAGTAAGTTTTAATACATAAAAAAATGTTTTCCAACTCTTTTTTTTTTTTTATATTTATTATCGGCTGCGGCAGGAAGCCATCCAGCCCCATTTTTATTAACATTTACATTTGTTT